>CAIGRQ010345699.1:0-14211 GCA_903798375.1 Fraxinus sp. D2006-0159 | reverse complement strand
TGGCCAAAATATTGAGGACCTCTCTCTAGGCTCTAGATACACAATAAGTTTATACAATTTATCAAGAGCAAGAGGCCAATTCACCACTTTTGAGAGAAAAGATCAAATCCTAACAAGGAATTGAAGCCAATTATACCATCATCCTCATTAGCACAATTCACTTCATTCCCATCATCAGATTCAACTCTAGGATCACGACTATCTTGCCTCCTAACATTAGGAACTCTGCTGGGCTGCCCCTTTGTAATTTAGCTATCACTGTATCTTGTCGATCCATTCTATCTCTAATTTCTCCAAATACCATATTCATCCACTTGAATTGTTGTTGCATAGCTCTCATCATGAAAGCTTGATTGTCTCCCTCTCTAGATATTAATTCTTCATTATCAGACATCCTAATAACTTTGTATGCCTCATGTGTTTGCATTCGTGTTTAACTCAAATTTGACCTTTTCCCTTTAAAATCTCACCGTTCTTACATTTTTCCTCTCAATGCTTTCTTTCAAGTCTCTAATGAACTAATTGATCTCAATCAAAAATTCTCCTCTTGTGAGGTCCAAATCCACAAGAACTAGGAGTTTTAAAAGGATCACGACTCAAGAAAAATTACTCAAGAAACGAATGAATGAAATANTTCCCTTTAAAATCTCACCGTTCTTACATTTTTCCTCTCAATGCTTTCTTTCAAGTCTCTAATGAACTAATTGATCTCAATCAAAAATTCTCCTCTTGTGAGGTCCAAATCCACAAGAACTAGGAGTTTTAAAAGGATCACGACTCAAGAAAAATTACTCAAGAAACGAATGAATGAAATAATTGAATGAAAACACAACCAAGAATTTCAAGAAGTTGTTTCTTGAAATCAATTTATACATTTTCCGCAACAAAATTGATACTAATGGATGTATTGAATTGATTTTTTTTGAAAGAAATTACGCTTCAAGAATTTTCGAGAAATACTTTCTTGAAATCGAATAAGCCTTTTTGGGCTTGGAATTTTCTTCTTTTTTTGTTGGATTTTTTTTTTTAGAATTTTCGGTTTTTTTACACTAATGACGCAAAAAATCAATAAAGGCAAGAAAGATCGGAACAAAATTGTATTGCTACACTAAATTTAATGCACAAAACCATTTTGAATGTTTTCGGTATTTGTATTGATGTAAAAGACTCAAGAAGATGAAAGGTCGAGAAAATGAAGACTTGATGAAGAAGATGAATACTCAATGAATAAGATTAAAAAATGCGAAATGATAGAGATATAATCTTGATTTTAGAGTCAAAGCTCTAATACCAACTATATGAATCCTCGTAACAATAGTAGCTTCAAATCCCACAAAGGATTGAATCACAACACCAAAAAAATTAAAATCACAGTTTGAAACTTGACTCAGTAATTTATTGAATCAAAGAACCAAAGTTATAAAAGAACTTAACTCTTTATTCACAAAAATTATGAACTTTGTTATGAAATTGTTGGACGTCACAAAAATGAAATCCTTGATAAGTTCATCGTCGGTGAAAGTCTACAACGACCAACTCACTATTGGTCGCTAAATCTAAAACATTGACAACCAAGAATTTGTAGTAAATGTCTCGTTTTGGCAGCTAATAATAGTAAAAAATTGGTTGATTTTGAAGGAAAATTATTTAACATGCATAGCGGAATTTAAATAAATGTTTTGATTCCCACCAAAGGTTTTATTTTTTATTTCTTTTGGCGCTTAGAGAGAAATTGTTATAACCTTTGATGAATCATTTGAAAAACAATTTTAATCTGCAATTCATAATTGTCTAATTGTCCAACATCTAATGAAAATTCAAAAAGGGATTTAAAACGAGAGAATTATGATTTTTTTTTCTTGTACTAATAAGATAATAATTGTGTTGTATGATTTCTCAAATCCCGTAGGTTATTATTAGAAATTCTAGTAGGTTTGGATCGGCACTTAAACTTAATCTAGTCCAATGTTTAATTAATCTGATTAATAAATTTGATCCATTAATAAGCAACTCAATTAATTATTTGTCTGACACTTGTCAATTAATTAATTAGTAAATTTCATTCTTCTATTTGTTTTAAAAAAAATTTGTTTGACCGATTAGATTCCCGATCACAATACCTAACGACGTGAACTATTATTTTGATCTAATCAAAATAAGATAAATTAAAATACCGTTTAATTTATCATTCATTCACCTAGATTAATTAATTCACATTCATCATTTTAGATTGACGTTTAACAATGCGTTAGTGCAACATATGTGATAAAAAATTTCACGTGGTATGATAAACAAAACTTGTTCGTTTATTGTGAAACTATAATCCATTCGTCAATAGGATCTGATCAATTACGAGATATGAAGTGTGCAATCTCAATTATCGATCTTATTTTTCATCCCACTATAAAGTCAATGTACATCAAAAACTATTTTCGACTTATGAGTACTCTTTGGTCAACGATTTCATATCTATTTAATTGAATGAAATGTAGATAATCTCTTACTATTTAAAAGTGACAAATTATCTAGTAATCATTCACAACTTTCAAATGATTCTTGACCCACCTCGAACGATGTCGTATTAACGACTCTTGGTAGAACAATATCCAACATCACTAAAACATGATTGTCCCATATAAGACACTATGTTGACCTCAAGTCGAAGGACTAGTTCCACTGATCGTTAGGGATTAACCACTGACACTCATAAAGTTATTCATATGAAATCTCTCCAACGGGTCTCCAATATTTTTTTATTTAACAAAATATTTACGTGTTCATTTAAATGTCACTACATTTTAGCTTGTGAGATTAATTACTCACTTCAAAAGTGATGCCACATGTGATGATCTAACTGTAATAACGATATTTGTATTTCTTTATTACTTACGATCATGGATAATTCAAGATTCAATCATATATAATTTGTTTCACAATCATAATTCTTTGTCATTAACAAGTTACTAAGTCGTAAATCTTCTAATTCTATTAATTTAAGAATTAGAAAATAAATTCAATTAAATAATAGATGATGTCAAAATATAAAATGGTTTAATTATATTAAAATTGTTTACAACCTAAATCCATTGGATTTTGTGACTAAACTTTGGCTGATAAAAAGTATTACCATTTCTTAGGAAACAATATTTGGTCGACGAAGGTACACCATCTTACTGTTCATTAAGGCATATTGTTTTCATCAATCAATTCATTATGGTCGCTAAAAATCTCAATCACAAATTAAAAAGGATGAGATTTATCTCGCCAACGGCTCCAGCGATCAAAAATAAATTGATCAACAACCAAATAGTGTCATTGAAGGATATAATTTTCACCAGAATGCATTGTGGTAATGGAAATCCCAAATCATGAAGGTAGACTTCACGAATCAAAAATGAATTGGTTGCTGAAGGTTATTATCAGTGTGGTCGCTGAAGGGTATAGTTTGATTGAACAATTTCATTGTCGTCGTTTAAACCCTCAATCACAAGTGAAAAAAAGGCAAGGTCTAAGTCCTGCCCTAATCATTAGCGACCAAATGTGATTTGGTTGCCAGTACTTGGAATGATCAACCAAGTTTTAGTCGCAATAGAGCATAAAAAAATTGGTAATCTTAATCGACCAAGAACTTTACCAACCAATGCTTGGTAAGTGAACCACTAAATATGTTATGCGTTCATCCATGATGACAAAAACACTAAACTAACTCCAAATTTAAATCAATGAGATCAATCCTTTTCTATCAGTTCGTCCAACGATCCTTTTCAATTGAACGTTTTTTTTTTTTTTTAACAAATCAAATTTTTTGGGACCCCAATCAATCTTTGAAGAAACTGTTCTATCAGCCATTCATGTAAGATTTTAATATTGGATGCAGTGATTTAACATTAATCCCGACAATGCCACATGCATGCATAGTATGTAATCACTTTCAAAATTTCAATTTAATTGATGCCGAATGACTACATTAGATGAGAATATATACAAGTGAAGAAGTAATTGCCTTGACGATTTTTTTTGTTTCTTATAAATGAGATTAGCGAGGAAATCACCTCATGTTAGTTTCTTTAAAAAACTCTTCTAACTGAGAAAAACACTTTCTTCTTAGTTCCAAAAGAATCTAATTTAGACTTTTCTATAACCCTGGACCTTAAATTTACTCTATTTCCTTTGCATGCTGAAGTAGGTTGGCCAGCCAATTATTAGTACAAAGCTGGACAACCGTTTTCTACTACAAATTAAGTGATGAAACCAATTGATACCTGCATTTGGTACTATAACATAGGCAGGATTTTGTTACATGTCATTCAACGAGGTGTCCAAAAGATAGTCACACAGTAATCGGACTCATGCCAGCACTCCACAGTACCATCCTACAGGGCCTACCCAAAATCAGAGGCCCTTTCTAGTTTCTGGTTGAAGTGATGAACCCATTGAATCCCATGATGAGGTGAGGCGTTGCAGCACCTGAGCCTAGACCGTAGGGTGGCTAATGGTCCGAAACATTAAATGCACTTGAACCTATGACTGATAAAATGATGCCTATGACAAGGTGCCGGCCGTCATGATGAGGCCACGTATCTTTTCATTTAGTTATCATTTATTCTCTTTTATTATAAAAACTATCAATTAGTGTGATTTGAAGGTAATGTAATTTTATATTCTCAACCGTAATATTGCTCTCTCTCTAGTTTCACTATCTAAAACCGGTTCTATCCTATCCCAAGATTCCTTTTATATCATTTATGGCCCTTTATGTATTAGCAATTACAAATTAGATCCCATGAAAATCATTTGTTCAACTTAAGTCCTTATTTGGCTTGAGCTTTAACCAGTTGAATTACTTGATTTTGATTAAATAATTTCTTGACTTTGACTATAAATGCGTGGGGTGTAATAGTCCAAGTGTGCAAGGCAAGAGCTACGTAAACGTGAGTGGAGCAGACATTACTGACCACGCCATCAATGCAGAATTCGAGATTCAACGTGTCAGAAAATGTTGCTTCTTGAACGTTACTATGGAAAATTCATCCGGTGTCGGTAAGCATTGCGAATACGGTTATTTTGCCGTCAAAGTCATATTCACGATAACTTGGTTGAATGATGCATCCGTTTTGTCAATGTTCTTACGCTTTAATCGAAACTCTATTTTGATTCTTGAAGAAAATGAAAAAATAGAGTGGAAAATTTGTTGCTGTCAAAATCTATCAACGGGATGTCGACTAAGTCAGACCATCAGTCTTGAAAAACTCTGGAGCATCCAAAGAGCGCCCGCTAATAAAGGGACATAATTTCTTGAGAACATTTCATTGCTTGAGTCAGTAATTTATCATTGAAATATAGATATATATGCCCTGTTTGAACCACATTATTTTTTTCATTCACATTCTTTTACTTATTTTCAAACACATATTCTTTAATAAAATAATATTTTTCATCACATCAATAACTTTTCCTTCTTTCTCAATCACATATTTTCCATCACATCAATAGTAAAAATGCATTCTTACTCTCAAAATGTGTACCAAACAGGATAAATATAGATTTTATTTTGATGATAGAGTTTATTTATGAATTGTAGATCTAGTAATATAGAAATTCTTATATCTCAAGTTTAGACACTTGTAATCATTTTCTATGGATATTGACATTGAGAAAAGATTTGAGAAGGATATAGACGTTCTTATGGTTGGATTTTTTTTTTTTTTTTGGGGAGTTGAAAAGTCCCAAGCATTGAAGGGGACCATTGAAGGAGGAAGGACGAGAATAAGTAAATCCCTGATGATAAATCCGTACTGATACAGCTAGAATATAGAGACATTTGAACCTCCATCTTTTAACATCCCTCATTGGGAGGCAGCTACTGCATTTCAATGCAGCACTTAATTTACGGTTTGGTTGGTAGAAATTATTAACTCTTGGCTAAGAGTTTGTGACATTTGTCAGCACAATGAGTACTTCATCACACACATATGAGTATACGTTCGCACGCCAGATAGGCGCATGACACTTTTTGTTTTATACTCTACATTTGATCTCTATTCTCTAAAAATTTATTTTATTTTTTTCGAATTTATCTCCAGCTAATTCTTTATATCTACAACCACAATATTCCTCCGCCCAGAGCCGGACTTGAGAGGAGGCCAAAAGAGGCCACCGCCTCAGGCCTAGAAATTTTGAGGGCCCATTTTTCTGGTTTTCTTTTTTATTTAAAAACAAAATGAAAAAAAAAAAATAACCTAAATTACTTTCAATTCCAGACTCTCTTCAGACTCTTCACTTCCCTGCGCCTGAGTTTCCTCCACTGATTCGCCTCCACGCCTCCGGCCCTCCACCTTCAGTTCGGCCCTTCCCTGCGACTGCGAGGCTACGCCTGAGTTTCCTCCCTGCGCAGTGCGTTTCTTGATCAATTCCCTTCCCTGCGAGGCTGCCTAAGGGTAAGGAATAATCAATTTTCTTGAGGAGTATCCGAGTATGTTTCTTGATTCCATGAGAGATTCTTCATTCTTGTTTCCGACTTTACTAGTTTACTATTCTGACGGAGCGAGTCCCATTCTGGAACATGGGTTTGGATTTTATTTTTTGCAATTTGGTATGGATCTGATTCTTCTAAAATAGGTTCGGTTGTTCGGATTTGATTTGATGAAATTGTGTTTGAAATTGGGAACAATCAAATTGATTATTGAAGCATTATGCATAGATAGGTATGTCCCTGGCCTAAAATTGAAGAATTGAAAATATTGGATGAAAATATTAACTTATCTGGTATGGAACTAGGGTTGTTCATTGGTCGATTCGGTTCCAAAATTTTCGGGTATTTAATAAATGAACCCGTCGGGTCCAAATATAATTATGCAACCGTTCGGGTTCGGTTCAGTTCGGTTCCATGCCATAATTAAATTTTTTAACATTTACAGCAACACTACATAAATATAACTAATGACATTTCATTCGTAACTTTTACAAATTAACGTAGTCCAATTCAAAAATATATAAATAACTAACTGTCGAATAACATTAATTCAATGCATACAAATACCAAAAAGTAGATATTAATATTAAAATGTCGTTGATCCATATTAAAAAATTGAAGTCCAAGACTTAAAATTATGAAATGATCTGATTTAATTAATTAATTGTTAATTTATTTAGAAAAAATAAAATAATTAATTAATTAAATAAAAAAATAAAAAAATTTATTTAGTTTCGGGTCTCATTCAGTTATTTGGTTTTTGGTCTAGACTCGAGACTCGACCCATATCCATCAGTTCTCGAATCGGGTACCCGTTCGGTAACCGCTCGGTCCGATCGGTTCGATTCGATTCGGAACTTTTGGACACTTCCATAATGGAACTGATTATTGAGTGAAAATATAGGGAACAATCAATTATTCAATAAAGTCTAGTGTAGTCTAACAATCAATTGTTCAAAATATAGTGAAGACTGATATATGAAATTGGAAACAATCAATTATTTAAATTAAAGTTTCAATACAGTGGATGATTGAAAATATTATTCAGCGTAACAAATACAAAAGTTTGAGTGGGCATAATTTCATTGTGTGGAACAATTGAAGAAGAATTTAAGGTTGTTCTCTATTGACCAGTCTCCTTGATTTCTAAAATTAAGAATTAAGTTTTTTGACATTGGTGTTCGGTAAAGCATTATGCTTTGTATCCTCATGGGGGTTTGGTTGGAACTTCAGCACCTAGACCCTATTGGGAGCGGGCTAGGGAAGGAGGTTATATTGGAAGCAGTAGGGCTAGATTGCATTGTGCGTGGACATACTGCACTCATCAAATTACTTGGTCTTAAGGTACCTTTCGTAAGCCTGGGCTTTTTATTATCGGCAAATAGTGCATTTTTCTCTTCATCTCCTGTATGTTGCCTACGGGAAAACTCAACGCTGTATTGTTCGTTTTGCAGTATAGATGACTTAATTTGGGAATTGAATCTCAATTTAGGCCTTTTTGGTACATTTTTTAGATAAGTAACGATTGCATTCATAAATCAAAAATCCTGCATCATTATATGCAGCCTCAGCAATGAAGTAATAGATGACAAACTTATTCCCCAGCCTTTTTACACATGTGACACCAACTGATACAAATACTTCTTCTTTTCCTCAAATTGTCCCTGGTTAATGAAATCCCTAGCTGTATTCATAGAAGGAAAGCTACTTCCATTTGTGTCATGCTATCTTAAATGAAAACATGGATTGTTTGCTATGACTTACAGACCCAAATTTTGAAGTTCACCTCAGGCTTCGCGAAATACAGGTACGGTCTTGCCTCCGCCACAAGCGACTGTTTATTAATAAAATTTGGAGGTCCCGTCCTCCTTTTAAGGAAAAAAAATGACTTAAGTAGTTGAGTGCTGTTATTCACTACTATGATAAAGCTCTTATTTGAATCTCGTTCTTTAAAAATTAATTTTCAATTCTACATTCTTTTAATAAAATAATTTTACACGTAAATCAAGTATGTTTAAGTCACATTTTGGAAGAATGTATTTTGGAATAGTAAATGATGGAGAATATGTGATTGTAAAAAAAAAATGAAAAGTTATTGATGTGATGGAAATATTATTTTATTGAATAATGTGTGGTTGAAGTAGAATAATACAATGAAAATTTTAATGTGTACCAAAAATGGGCTTACTTTTCAATCATATGTTCTTTAAAAAAAATAACTTTTACAAAATTTATTCTAAAAAATGGTCCTCAAATAGGGGCAAAATGTAAATAAGCAGTTCTCGACATATATTCAACATATTAGACTGGTACGATTGAATGGAACTACAGAAACATATTACACTTCCCTGAAGGATTGTCTTCATTTATATACCGTTTCCAACAATTTGAGGCTACTAACTATTGGAGCTACTTGCCTGACTGAACTACTGAGCTATAGAAGAACATCAAATAACGAAGAAGGCTTAAGCTAAGAAGGAAAGAGAAGGAAAAGGCATGGAACCAGTTATAATTCATCAAAGAAACCCTTCTGGGTGATTTGACCGAACTAACTCGGACAACACATCACAAGTTGGAGTCATAAAGCCACACAAAATTGTAGGCACCATAGTTAAAGTAGAACCTAACTCCTGTAGGAAAGTATTGACCAAAGTTAAAGCCCCGATTCAAGTTATTTTACCAGGTACACATTTAAGGTATCATACCTCAAATCAAAAAGGTAAAACTCAGAACGCCCTTAGATGTAATTTTTGTGGTAAATTTTGCATGATATTTTCATTACCTATATTTTTAGAACTTCTCAGAGTGCATAAGAAACAACACACTATTGGAAAGTACAACTTACCTACAGACACTTTAAAACACATTGCTAATAGTAGAATAAGAAAAGTTTGGATTAGAAACTAGAAAGAGTGATTTAAATTGTTAAAGTTGTAAATATTGCTTACAGATCAATTGTTCTTGGTATTTTTTACATTGGTTGCTCTAGGTATATTGTTCACGAAAATATATTTCGAATTAAAATTATCGCAAGTGTACGGTTCATTGACAAGTAATAAAGTGGACCTTTTGAGTTCGATCGTTCACACAGAGATTGATTAGTTCAATTTTAATATTCCCGATCTTAATTGAAACAAGGATAATATGATGTGTTTCTAACTGAATTATATCTGACTTAACCTACTTATGCAATTACGAATGAATTAACTAAATTAAATGCAAATTATGTTGAAAGCAAGTTAATGTGTTTTAATGAATGACAAATGCACTAGGATCCCGAATTCTCATGCAATAATCAATTTTAACCTAAGTTTTACACATTGACAACACGATTGAATTTGACGAATTAATGTTCCTATTTTATTTAACAATCTCTCTCGAGTAATGTTAAACATACGTTTATATATGACCCAACTATATTTCTATGATGGGTGTGGACATATAAAAGTGCGTGAATTTTTATGAACACTTAAAAAGTCACATAAGGCATGTTAACATCAACAGCCACTTCAGCTCCAATGTTGGTCCAGGTCATTGATGATTCAACCCTCCTTTCATGCTGTCACAACCGTCTCCTCCTAGCTGGTTTTGGACCACAATTCTGTTGTATAAAGATTCCAACATGATCCAAAAATTAAGGAACTATCTAACTGCTTTATCTTCTAGATCATTCTTGTAATAATGCAATGTACTTATTCAATAAAATCTATCAATGCAAAATATGGTTCATCACTATCCTTTGCTAAGCTATAGAATTTAACTTGGTATCAGAGCAAACCATGGCAAACGCCAGCAATACCCCTCAAAACGCTGATCCTGCAACAGCACCAGCCTCTATCTCCAGCAGCACTGCTACACCAGCACTTGGAAACAACCACCTCTCACCTTTTACATTCTTATAATCTCTCTCGGATACAACTTTTGTTTGAAACTTGAAGATAAAACAACAAATTTTAAAAGATGAGAAGGTAATATTCAAGAGAACACTAACTTTATTTCTTAGCACTCCAAAAAGTAACTTATAGAAAATGAGTTCAATCACTAGTCTTTTTATAGGCTTTACAAAACATGAATTTCTGTATTTCTCTAGTACATGAATAGACTAGTGTTTTAATATATGCATGAATAATCCTATGTATAATCTGTTGAATTTTTCATGAAATTAAATTTTATATAATTGCCATAATGCGGAACATACATTGATCCATAGATTTGTATCTTCAATAATGAATCTTAAATCCGCATCTTTAAATCTTGATTTCTTGTTCTTCAATTTAATTGCTCCAAATCTACTTCTTAATTCTTGATTTTGTGTTTATGAATCTTTCTCTTCAATACGTTTTCTCTAAAATTCTTGTGTTCATGTGATGGCACAAAGAATGAGAAATTACATGTGAATTGGGAGACCATAACCCTATATAAAGTTTTCATATGTATTTGGCATATCGTCAAATACAAACATTAATGGATCTGCTCTCTACACATATAGTATGGCCCACACTTTATTTAGATGCCTGAAGCTCAATCACTTAATTTTTTATTAGATCACTTTAATTTTGGGTTTAACTTTAAGATAGTCTTTATACACAATTAATTACATATGTCGGCCCACATGAAAAATTAAATAATTTCTCAACAATCTCCTACTTGGACCACATATGTTACCTTATTAATGTGCATATCCTTATGAGCTCAAAACTTTTGCTATCATAACAAAAAGCATCTCCAAACAATCTCGACTATCGATTATATCAATAAAGGGTCAAAGCGGTCTTCGTTACAAGTATCATTACTAAACTCATAAATGATTACGTATATCAACACAATCAAATGACATAGATCAAGTGTGGATGTGTAGCACGGAAATTACATGTATTGTGATCCAAACATGCCTATTTCCAACTGGTTCTTCTTTATTTTTTAATACTTTATGAGATCAAACTAAAAAAAAAAACTTTAATCAAAGTGAAAACTAAATTGAATAATTTATTACTGAAATGAACTGAAATAAACTTGAATATGCACAACCAAAATTATGTATCAAAAGATAACATCCAAAATTACAAACTCCTACTAAACCAGCATATCAAAAAAATTTACAACACCCATGTGAGCTGTGTGCCCATGAAAGACCTTGGGTGGTAGACCTTTAGTGAATAGATCTGCTATCATGGAGTTTGTCCCAATATGTTCTATAGTAACCTGGCCACTCTGAACTCTTTCTTTAACAACTATGAATTTGATGTCTATGAATTTAGACTTTGTTGAACTCCTGTTGTTATTCAAATGCAAGATTTCTGACTTATTGTCACAAAATAACTTGAGTGGACTTTCAATTCCATGCATAATCCACAGCCTAGTGACAAAATTCTGCGTCCACATTTCTAGATTGGATGTCTCATAACATGCTATAAACTCTACTGCCATAGTTGAAGAAGCTACAAGTGTCTTCTTAACACTCTTCTAGGATATAGCTCCTCCAGCCAGCAGGAAGATATATCCCGATTTAGATCTCCTACTGTCTTGATATCTAGTAAAATCAGCATCAACATAAACCATGATCTCCAATTGGTCTGATTTCCTATATGTGAGCATGTAATCTTTTGTTCTCTGTAAATACCGTACAACCCGCTGGCTGTTTTTCAATGATCCATCCCATGATTATTTAAATATCTACCTAGCATTCCAACAATGAATGCTATATCCGGATGCGTGCATACCTGAGCATACATTAAACTCCCAATTACTAAAGCATATGGAATTTTTTGTATCTCCTTTTCTTTAAGGTCATTCTTAGGGCATTGATTGAGATTAAACTTATCTCCCTTAACAATAGAGGTATCACTTGGTTTGCAATCCTGCATCCTAAATCTCTTAAGTACCATATCGATATAGCTCTTTTGTGATAATTCAAGAATACATTGAGAACGATCTCGATGCATCTGAATCCCTAATACAAAAGAGGAGTCGCCAAGATCTTTCATCTCAAAATTTTTGATGGAAATCTCTTAATTTCGTATGATAAAGCTATATCATTGCAGGCAAGCAGTATGTCATCGACATACAATACTAGGAACATATACTTACTCACACAGAACATGTAGTATACACAATCATCAACTACATTCATCTCCAAACCAAACGAGACGATTATTTGATGAAATTAATGATACCATTGATGGAAAGCTTGCTTAAGCTCATAGATGGATTTTTTTAATTTGCAAATCATTTTCTTTAAGTCTTCTGACACAAAGTTTTCTGGTTGCACCATATATATAATCTCATCAATGTCGCCATTAAGAAATACACTCTTTACATCCATCTGATGTAGCTCAAGGTCAAAATGTGCCACAGGTGTCATTATAATCCTAAAAGAGTCTTTTGTTGAAACCGAAGAGAAAGTCTCTTTGTAATCGATGACTTTCCTCTGAGTAAAGCCCTTTACAACAAGATAAGCCTTATATCATTCCACATTACTCTTCGAATCCCTCTTGGTTTTGTATATCCATTTGCAACCAATGAGTTTCGTTCCTTTAGGCAATGGGACAAGTTCCCAAACGTCGTTGTCTTTCATGGACTTTATTTACTCTTCCATAGCATCAATCCACTTTTGAGAATCATTACTTTTCATTGCTTGATGAAAGTTGATAGGATCTTCTTCCACCAATCCAATGTAATCCTACGTTCTTGGATAAATACTATAAAATCATCCGGAGCTGTATTTCTCCTTTCTCCAGTGGATTTCCTTAATGACATTTGTTTTCGAGGTTGTTGAGTTTGTTCTTCTGAAATAACCTCTTGATTGTTTATAGGGGGTTCTGGAATATTGTCTCGATCCGAAATTGCTTCTTGAATATAAGCTGGAGCAAGAATTTGTCCCCATCCTAATTATTATATGTTCCTCCTCAAAGACAAAATCTCTAACTTTATCTCACCCCCCACAAACTCCATATCCTCAAAGAACAGGGCATTTTCCGTTTCAAAAATTGATTTAGTAGTGGGGTCATAAAATTTGTAACCCCTTGACCTTTCAGAGTATCCAATAAAATAGCAACTGAAAGTTCTGGAATCCAATTTCTTTTTCGATGGCTTATAAGGTCTTGCCTCAGCTGGACAACCTCAAATATGTAAGTGCTTCAAACTATACTTTTTGCATGTCCAAAGCTCATAAGGAGTTTTGATAGTTTCTTTGCTTAGAACTCTGTTAAGAATATAAACTGCAATTTCTAATGCTTCTCCCCAGAGAGATTCTGGTAAGGTGGAATGACTAATCATACTCATTACCATGTCCTTAAGTGTTCTGGGGAGAAACCGATCTAAAATCTCCTATAGCCTCTACTTCAACTGATTTATCTTCGCCTACGTAGATGAATCTTTCAGCATCATTTGGCTTTCGACTGTTCATACAACCCTGCATAGACACACTTATATTAGTAGTGGCACCAGAATCAATCCGCCAAGTATGCCTAGGTACTGAAACTAAATTAACCTCGTAACAAACCAAAGTGAGAAACGTATATTTTTTTACACGTGAAGCGTGGTATTTCGTACAATCCCTTTTCAAGTTTCCCAGGATTCCACAATAGTAATAGCCAGATGATTCATACTTTTTAGCCTTTTTTACTATTTCTTTTGAGCTGGAACGAATGCAGCTTCCTTATTCTTTCTTTTCTTGAAGTTGTCCTTAGAGGTACTAGCCAAGTGAGCAATTTCGATCCTTTCTTCTTCTTGCACATAGT
>CAIGRQ010345685.1:0-10851 GCA_903798375.1 Fraxinus sp. D2006-0159 | reverse complement strand
AATCACAAGATGACATGTGTACATAATACCTATCACAACAAAAAAGTGATTCTAATCCCAATACATGATAGTGATGGGAACTTTTTGATTTTAAATAGAATTCTAATAAAAAAATAATAATTATCCCATATCCATTCCTTATATACACGTGGCTATCCCTCATCCCAATTCACTTTGATTTTAAAAAAAAAAAAATTTATAATTTATTTGAACTTCAATATTTTGAGACTAACTTATCCGAATTAACTTTTTTCTCGAGCCTAATTTACATGATTAATTATGAGCTATCCAACGAGATACATATTGAAATACATTTCGTCGCTTTAACAATATTTAAATATTTAATCCAAAAATTGAAATTAATACATATATTACTTTAGTCCCTTAACTTTTCAAAAAATAAAAATATGGCATGTAAAATAATTAAATTCTATTTTAAAATTTTAGTGGTATTACAGTGTAAGAGTCTTTTATAATCAATGAATTTGAATTTATGGACAGCTGATTCTCTTAAATACTCGATCTGTTTGCTGAGCTCAGCCTTTGATTCGTGGCAGCTCAGTTTTAGAAGAGGAGGAAGAGCGTGGAGTGGCTCATATTGTTGAGCATCTCGCTTTCAGTGCCACTACAAAATACACAAATCACGATATTGTTAAGTTTCTTGAAAGCATTGGGGCCGAATTTGGTGCCTGCCAAAATGCCGTAACATCTGCTGATGAAACTGTTTATGAGTTATTTGTTCCAGTTGACAAACCTGAACTATTATCTCAGGCCATTTCAGTCTTGGCAGAGTTCAGTTCAGAGGTACAGGTTCTTAAATTTGATAATATTAAAGTATGCTGTGGGCCTAAATTTTAACTACTCTAGTCTTTCACATGATTAGGTTCGTGTCTCAGAAAATGACTTGGAAAAAGAAAAGGGAGCTGTAATGGAAGAGTATAGAGGAAGCAGGAATGCTAATGGAAGGATGCAGGACGCTTATTGGGTTCTCATGATGGAAGGTTCAAAAGTAATGTCTTTTGTTTTCCTTTTTGTCTTCTTCACAATATCCATGGTTAAGGATTTAGTTTTTAGTTTAACTTAAAATTATTATATTTGTCGAGTAACCACCTTTCCCTCTCCTTGCCAAGCACAATAAACTATTAACTAATGAATTAGTTAATATCCATATTCTTCTTCTCGCTGCACTTTTTTTTCCCTTTCTTGGTGTATTTGACAACTTTTGTATAATTCCTTTGGCCTTGCTTTATTCTTGTAGTGTTCTAAAAAGTGCGCTTTACCTTGGCTGTAAGTGCAAATTAAGCGGTCAACTTAGTAGTTGACCGCTTACTGCGCGCCTAGGTTAGGCAGCTTTATATCCTTTTTTAAAAGACTTTTATTTGACTTTAGCTTCAAATTTTTAAATGAATTTATCTGTACAAAAATAAAAAATGACTTTATTCTATAAAGATTTATATAAGATTTAAGCTATTGTGTTCTCTATATTATGTATAATTATAATTTTGAGACTTATTGTTACGTTGGAAATATTGAAGGTATGTATGGAATTTCTATAAATCTGTTAAGTATGACTTGTCTAGTTGAAATTATGAAAAATAGTCTATGTTTTGCATTTCGAAAACTTGAAAATTGTATAATTGACTAATTGTAGGAATTATTAATTAAATATAGTATTTTATAATTTTAGATGTTTAGTATGTATTATTTTAATTATTAAATAATTTTAAGAACAATTAAGTATTTAAAATAATAATAAAAATAAATAACACTTTTTTCGCGATTAGGCTCGTAAGCTTGAAGCTTGACCTCTACGTCTGATCACACTTTACGCTTTTTAGAACGCTGATTCTTGAAGGAACCCAACTCGGAGTTAATTCTAGTAATATCTAAATAAGTATCCTGATTTTTATGGCTGATCTAATATCCTTCTCGGATTGTAGTATGCAGAGCGTTTACCAATTGGATTAGAAAAGGTAATCCGTACCGTTTCCCCAGAGATTGTGAAAAAGTTCTACAAGAAATGGTACCATTTGCAGAATATGGCTGTGATTGCTGTTGGAGATTTTCCTGACACACAGGTTAATTGGTTTAAGTACTTTCTTTGTTTAGTTAGAATCGTATACTCAGGATTAATTAATCCCTCTATTGTCCATTTTCCCTTCATGGTAGAGTGTTATTGAGTTGATAAGGGCTCATTTTGGAGAGAAAGTCCCACCTGTTGATCCTCTACTTATACCACACTTCTCAGTTCCATCACATGAGGAACCACGGTTTTCAAGCTTTGTGGAATCTGAAGCAGCTGGGGTAAGTACATGGATCATGAATCTATATTTGCACTTTCCATTGTGATATCTTTTCAACAGGCAACGTAGATATTTTTACGCTAATTTGGCTTTCACATTGACTTGAAACAGTCGGCAGTGATGATCAGTTGCAAGATTCTCGCAAATGAGCTGAAAACTGTGAAGGATTACAGGAATTTACTGGAAGAATCCATGTTTTTTCATGCTATGAACCAAAGGTTCTTTAAAATATCCCATAAGAAGGATCTTCCCTATTTTTCTTGCTCAGCTGCTGCAGATGTCATTGTTCATCCAGTGAAGGCCTATATAATGACTTCATCCTGTAAACAGAATGGGACTGCCGAGGCACTGGAATCTATGCTGACTGAGGTGTGTCTTTTATCCTGATGAACCTTTTTATTTGTTCCTTTCCCTTATGCGTCACCTTTTCAGGTTGCGAGGGTCCGTATACATGGATTTTCTGAACGTGAAATATTGATTGCCCGTTCGCTGCTGATGTCAGAGATTGAATCTGCTTATCTGGAGCGAGATCAAATTCAATCCACCAGCTTACGAGATGAATATATGCAGGTAACAGTTTCTCTCACTCTCCCCCCTTTATGCTTTAGTTATTGCAACTTTTTAAATTTTAGTTATACAAAATCAAGCTTCATCTCATGCCTTTCTTTTCATTATGCAGCATTTTCTTCGAAATGAACCTGTTATTGGGATTGAATATGAGGCACAGCTTCACAAAACTCTTCTTCCTAGTGAGTATTTTGTGACTCACCATTTCAGTTCCTTTAGGTTTAAAAGTTCATGTTTAATAATTCTACTTTTTCCAATGGTTAGATATATCAGCATCTGAGGTATCTAAATATTCAGAGAATTTTCGGACATCATGTAGCTGTGTTATAAAAACAATAGAGCCCCAAGCAACTATGACAGTGGATGATTTGAAAGCTGTTGTGTTGAGGGTCAATTCTTTGGAGGAAGAAAGAAGCATTTCTCCCTGGGATGATGAACACATTCCAGAAGAAATTGTCAGTACAATGCCAAATCCAGGGTAAGCTTACACCCCCTTTTTAATGCATATTCTGCAAATTAATAAAAGAAGTTTTTGTAACCAAAAATTCCAACATCCTCTTACAATTTCTAGCGTTTTCACGTATGAATATTTGATGCAGCTTCTGTAGTTAAGAAAAATTTCTGCATTGTGTACTGGCATTCTATTCTAGAATCAACTTTTAGAAGATGTAGAAAACGGTTATAGCAAAAACATATAATGACTGTACATGTTAAAATTTTCTTCTTTGCTTCTTTCTTTTTATTTTTTGGTTTGGGGTGGGGGAAGTGGGCTGGGTGTGATGTACAATATGGAGAAAAATCCATTTCATTCCCTCAAAGAGTATAGTGATATTAAAGCAAGCGTTGCTAGATGAAATACGGGGTAGAGTTTAGAGCCATGACATATGGGATTTATGAGTTTTTATGTTGGAATCAAGTGGGGAGGAATAATGATGCTAATTTGGTGACATAGAGAAGTAATTGACAAGCAATGGTTGCTAGATCAAATACAGATACAGAGTTTAAAGCCACGAGGCCCATGAAACATGAAATTTGTGAGTTGTTATGAATCATGATTGTTCATGATGATCTTGGAATAAGTAGGAAGGAACAATGAAGTAATATTGTGGTAATAAGTCGGCAATCAATAGTGTCCATAATCTTGTACAACATGATCTGACAAAACATGTAGAGGTGGATCAACACTTCAAGAAAATAATTCTATAGCGGTTTTATTTGTCCACCTTATGTTATAAAGAAGAGCAACTTGCGAATGTTTTTGACAAAAGGCTTGGAGCCATTTATTCCATATCGTTACCAGAACCTACGAATGGATAATATCCGTTCTCTAGCTTCCCGGTGGTAGGGAGTGCTAGCGGATTTTTACAGATTTGATGCAATTCTAAATTTCTATTTATTTTTAATTTTCTCCTTTCCTTTTCTTTGTAAATCTAGTATTTTGATTTATAAGACAGATTATGGCAGGTAGTTTTAGCTTTCTTATTCTGGTTCCTATGATAGCCTTACGAAATTTTGCAGATTGTCTTCTGAATTAAGAGAGGTTCTGTAGAAATATAATTATTTTGAAAAGAATTTTTAGTTACTTTCTTATTTTATAATACATTTACTATTGTTGTTATTTTACAAAATACTTGTGTCACGAGTTTATTTCTTTTGTCTACAAACTGTTAGTCAATTGGTTTATTATATTCTGATTGTTCTGTGTAATTTTGATTATTCTATTTTGTTTCAGTCACATAGTGCAGCAGTTTGAATATTCCGGTATTGGTGTGACTGAGTTGATTCTTTCAAATGGAATGCGAGTTTGCTACAAATGCACAGACTTCCTTGATGACCAGGTAATTTGCCTTGTTATGAGCTGAATATGCAGCTTAGATTTTTCCAGAATAGGAGTGGTGCCCCTATAATTCAAATTTTCATATCTAGTATGAAGTCCTACATTGACGCCAAGTAGTGCTTTTTTTTTTTTTCCCCTTCTTTCCTTTGGTGAGGGTTGGGAGGGATAGGATACTCGACAGACATTTGCCGTAAAGGTCATTACTAGGAACTAGGAAGTCCCTTTTTGTCCATCATGTTCATGAACTATGGCTCTTATTTCTCTTTGCATCATGGTTATGAACTACTGATCCTAAATAGCGCCCCAACTTGGTTTTGGAGCGACCCTCAGTGAAAGGGGCAGTCTTTTTCGAGATTAACACCTTTTTCCATGAAAATGGTATTAAATTACTCTGCTCTTTCCAGGCATTGATTTTATACTAGATACTTCTAATTTCCTCTATATAGGAGAATTAGAGGGCAATCACTTTCTAGTTTCTAGGCATGTCGAAGGTGCTTCTTGTAGTGTTTTCGATGGGCATCGCACAAAATGTGACACAGCTATGATCTTTCTCTTGATTATCTTTTATGTTGAAATGAATAACTTAATTGATCCGAGAAGGCAAATAATTGATCCAAAAAATCCTGGGATTGAAGTTTGGGAATGTTTTGTGGACCCAGCCATCTCTGCAATGGAGAATATATGGAAAGCAGAGATTTATTCCAGAGATTAAATCCTGGCTGATGTATTTGTTATCCCATTAAGAAAATGTTGATTATGTATTTATTCTACACTCTGGAAATGTTTGTCTATGAAATATTCCATCACATGCATTTTAGTTGGTCAATTTGCATAACATGGATTTTCTAAATGAACTGTTCGTGTTCTACGCAATTAAAATTGTTATCCAAAGAAACTTATAACCCACTGTTTTTGAATAGGGTTTCTTTTAGGCGATGTCTAATGAGGAAAAAGTAATCTGTTTGAAGTAAGTTATTATTTACTATTAACGCTTTTTTTAAATAGGTTTTATTCACAGGTTTTTCATATGGGGGTTTATCTGAACTCCCAGAATGCGAATATTTCTCGTGTTCAATGGGTTCAACTATCGCGGGGGAAATTGGTGTATTTGGTTACAGACCATCAATGCTCATGGACATGCTTGCTGGTAAAAGAGCTGAGGTTGGCACAAAGCTTGGAGCTTACATGCGAAGCTTTTCTGGAGATTGCTCACCTTCAGACTTGGAAACTGCATTACAGGTATGTTCCTGTTGATGACATTAATCCCTCGTGTATGTTTCTCCATGTCATATTCTAGAAGTTTATCTTTAGTTTTTCTAATGGATGATTACTATATGATATCGAAGTTAAAGTTGTTACTGAAAATCTTGCTCAAGATTTTTACTCCCATAGCAAGGAGAAATATACATCTTCTCAAAGCGAATGTCTTTTAACTCAATTTTATCTATGGGAAAAGTTGCTGATAATGATGATTTCAAGATTTGTGTGCATGCTCATTTCTGATGGCATTCAACATTTTGTTACTGCTCTTCTCTAGCAATTCTCTATAGGTCTAGAGAAGCAGTTTTGCATGCATATGATGTCCAGCTAACATTGTCCTTTCTGTATATTTTTCTCCTTTCCCTCTCCCAGTTGCTCTATCAACTTTTTACAACAAACCTAGAACCAGGTGAAGAAGACGCCAAAATAGTGATGCAAATGGCAGAAGAATCTGTTCGTGCACAAAATAGAGATCCTTACACTGCTTTCTCAAATCGTGTGAGGGTGCTTAATTATGGAAACTCTTATTTTTTTAGGGTAAGCCTGATATCCTTATAGAATTTTGTCTTTCTTTTAGTATTCTATACAAATTACTAAATGGTTAATTCAACTGATGCAGCCAATTAAACTTGGCGACCTTCGGAAAGTTGATCCATTCAAAGCGTGTGAATACTTCAACAACTGTTTTAAGGATCCGTCAAGTTTTACTGTCATCA
The DNA here is from genome assembly GCA_903798375.1 of Fraxinus sp. D2006-0159. Classification (NCBI taxonomy): domain Eukaryota; kingdom Viridiplantae; phylum Streptophyta; class Magnoliopsida; order Lamiales; family Oleaceae; genus Fraxinus; species Fraxinus sp. D2006-0159. Next base: position 4,168 of record CAIGRQ010345685.1, on the reverse strand, counting down.
TTGTCGGGAATATTGAACCTACTATTGCACGCCCTCTAATACTGCAGTATTTGGTAAGTCCATCCGTCAAATACTATATTTGGTGATCAAGATATCATGCTTGTTTTGTTTTTACGAGTTTTCTATTTTCCATGTAGGGAGGGATCCCTAGACCATGTGAACCAATCATGAATTTCACACGTGATGATCTCAAAGGCTTACCATTTACTTTTCCTTCTGCTGTAATTAGGTAGGTTGGCCTTTTCCATTTGATTACGTAACAGATAGATCTGATGGTTGATAATGGTGTTTGCTGGCTGCAAATGTTTTTTCTTGTGCCATTAGAGAAAAATGAAATATAGTGCAAATTACAGACACGGCCCTTGAGATTACTGACTATTATAGAGACACCCCATTCTTTTTGAAAATGACAGAAACCTTCCCCGATGTTAATTTCCTTATCAGATTCCCCCCTTATTAGGAAAAAGCTATATATATATATATATAGGGTTTTTTGAGCCCCAATTTTTTTTTTTTTTTTTTCAAAAAATGTTTTTTGCAACAGTGTTATGATGGAGAATGTGTGGTTAAAATGGGATTAAATCACTGTTCAAAAATGCATTTTGATGGAAAAAATGGGGCTCAAACGAGGGCATATATTATATATATCACTGTTAATATTATCGTAATATTAATTTATTTATACGACAATTTTTTCTTTGCTTCTGTGTATTGGGACTGTTGGGGGTAGTAGCCTTGTATTTCTTTTTTGCATCTTATCTTGCTTTTAAATTACATTCTGTTGTACAAGTTCAATTCCCATCAATACAACTCGTTCTTGCAGAGAAGTCGTTCACAGTCCCATGGTGGAAGCCCAGTGTTCAGTCCAGCTGTGCTTTCCTGTCGAACTTAAGAATGAAAATATGGTATTTCTTTCCAAAATAAGTCTTTTCAACTTTTGTAGGATTTTTGTTAGTCTGTGGACAATGATCGTTTGATTTCCCGCAAGTGAACATAATCGTGATCAAGTAATATAGTAGCGTGTAGAGTGTCAAACCCACGATGACTACTTGTTTTATCGAGTTAAAGTTAATAATACCCTTAATCGAATAACAATAATGACTTGTAATAAATCTATGTCTAATTTATCACGTACTAGAAATCAAATTAAAAGTTTATTAAATTTTTGAGATGCATTGCTAAAATATAGCATCCCCTTTGTTATTCCATTTTTAATACAACAATTAAAATGACTCGTTATCATGCGAGTTGGTTAAAGTTTCAAATTTATTTATAAGTATCTCGATAGCAATTAAATCTAATCCTATATGTGACATTTTTATATCTCTGAAAAAATACCAACATATAAAAAAACATTAAACGAGCTAGAACATCTAAAAATCATGTGAAGCATAGAGTTATATCTCTATCATCTATCGAACCTCACAATGCTTATTACTATGTGCTAACGATCCTATTATTTCTCTCGATGACGATAAAATCTACAAACAATTCAAATGATGGTCAATTAATTGAAAATCAAGCTAAATCATAATAAACATCCAAACATTCAAACAAAAGGCGGCTGAAATTAAGGCAAAGGAAGAGCTGCTGTGGAACTAATATTATACACACACTGGCGGCAGATTGAAGGAAGGGAATTGGATTTTTTTCCCTTTCCTTGGCTGCCTTCCTTCTCCAGCCTCTGTATGCTTGTGTATTTATATTCCCTCTTCCTGCCTCAATGTGGTGTGGTGTAAATAGAATTCCAAGTGGTAACTGAAGTTTTAATCCAATTGCAAGTCCACAAGTGAGGCCCGTTAATAACTTATTTTTCTCTAGGTCCTCAATTCTTTTAATATAATGCAATTCAATCCTTGAGTCCACTTAATTGCAACCAATGCCAATTAGTGCATGTACTTTGGATTTTGCTATTTTTTCAACCACCTTTTGCTTCTTTCCTTCAATTCCTTTTTCATTCATAGAGTTTCACCTATTAAATGTAAAATACAATAATGTAGGATATATTTTGTCAAAAGAACTATCAAATATCGCTATTTTAAGCCCCGAATAAGTGTATAAAATACACTTATCATACAAGTATAATTATATTTTTTCTTCTATGATTATTGCAGATGGAAGACGTTCACATGGTAGGATTCATGAGCAAGCTTCTCGAAACTAAGATATTACAAGCACTTCGTTTTAAGCATGGGCAGGTCTGTGCATTTGTCCTTGCATCTACTAAATTTTCCAAGATACCTGACGTAATTTTTGAGGAAACCATGTCTCAGATATACTCTGCTGGAGTTTCCGTGTTTCTAGGTGGAAATAAACCTTCAAGACTTGGAAACATTCTTGGTGATATAAGTGTTAATTTTTCATGCGATCCAGACGTCTCATCTACGTTGGTGAGCCTTTTCTGCAGATTCTCACCCATACCTTCTAATTAAGTTGGTAAATCTTACATGGCAATAAAATCCGCAGGTCAATCTTGCGTTGGATGAAATTCTACGTCTTCAGGAGGAGGGACCTTCTGATGATGATGTTCTGGCCATCCTTGAAATTGAGCAGAGGGCTCATGAAAATGGATTACAGGTCATTTCATGGCATAAACCAGCATAAGTTCCTTCCATCTAGTTTCTTAGGGCAAATGACAAAAGAAGCTATTCAATGTTGTGTTAGTTTACATTGTAGAGTTATGAAATTTGAGTCAAAAGAGTTTTTGTGGAACGTCTACGAATTGCTGATCGACTGTATATTGCTCTTGGTGTTGATTCCTTGTCATACTCTCAGGAGAATTATCATTGGCTGGAGAGGATTTTGCACAGCTACCAGTCGAGAATTTATGCTGGTGATGTTGGTGCTGCATTCAAGGTTGACTATATTTTTCTATTTATACTCCCTGTTAAGTACTACTGCTTCAAGCTTACTTTTCACTGGTATTTTGGTTTTCTATTCATTTTCTTTGAATGGATATATCAAGATACTCTTCTATATTTTGGGTGATTTTGCATAACTTTCATTCAGATAAATCAATGTTGAAATTAAGCTTCTATGCTGGCTTATCTCCATTTGCTTCGTTGCACCATTTCTAAGTAATTAGCATTCTGATTGTGGTCTGCTTTAGTCAGCGAAAGTCTCCGTTTCCTATATGAAGTGTTCATGTGTTCCAATAGTAGGTGTTGAAAAGCATCCTTTCCAGTGGGCAAACATAATTTTGTTTAAATCTAACTTGCAGGTTCTAGACGAGGGTCGTTCCAAAGTAAGAAATTATTTGACACCGGTAGCAGCTCAGACGGCACTGCAAAGGATTATACCTTTCCCTTGCAAAGAGCAGTACACTGTAGTAATTTTAATGCCTCAAGCTTCTCGTTTGAAGTCCCTAAAATCTTTCATCAGCTCTATGCCAGTTCGATATTCTAGAGATGCAAAGGTCAGTAGCTTTATCTCGTTATCTTCCTGCAATTTCTTTCTCTACTTGCATGAAAATGATGTGAAACTGGGAAAAGTGCAACTCAATTTTTTTACCACTTGCCAGTTATAAACTGATCATGACTAGTTTGCATTACTGTATGGAGTCTTATGGTTTGCATTACTATGAAATTATTATTGTGGTGATTGTGGTTTTCTCCTATAAGATTCGATTTCTCTTCTCAATTTCATTTCGAAAATCCCGTGTTCTTCGAATTCTCCAATCGCTAAAATCATTATTTCTCTTGGTGCAGATTTTTGCTGCCATTGCTGGTTTTACTATTTTAGGTCTTAGTTTATGGAAACAAATTATTATTGTGGTGATTGTGGTTTTCTCCTATAAGATTCGATTTCTCTTCTCAATTTCATTTCGAAAATCCCGTGTTCTTCGAATTCTCCAATCGCTAAAATCATTATTTCTCTTGGTGCAGATTTTTGCTGCCATTGCTGNCTAAAATCATTATTTCTCTTGGTGCAGATTTTTGCTGCCATTGCTGGTTTTGCTATTTTAGGTCTTAGTTTATGGAAACGCTCACGAAGTGCACTGAAATCCTCGTGATGCCATCTTTTAGGGACGGATTATAATTTTAGAAGGAAAGATTTTGACGCGATTTAGAATAGCATTTGCTATTGAGACTCTTGAGGAACGAACTTGATTCACGTTCCTTTGTAGATAGCTAAAACTGAAGTTGTACTTGTTATTCTGAATATCCAC
>CAIGRQ010345670.1:0-14716 GCA_903798375.1 Fraxinus sp. D2006-0159 | reverse complement strand
AGTTAGGCCTAAAAAAGTTTTGAAGTGTTTGACTAGGCCATTTATTAAAATACCCCTAAATTTTAAATGGAATTGAATTTTTGCATTTTAATGGGTCTCAAACAAGCACATAATTGGAAAGAACCAAATTTCAAACCCACAAATTCTTCCAAAAGAAGGAAATATGAAAGGGGATCAGTGTGGTAAAGAAGAAGATAACGAACAAAATCCAAGAAAATTGTCTTGGTAACAAGTACAGTGTTGATGTTATCTGTAGCTTCATATAGAGAAAGGATGATACTCGAACAAATTCTCGCAGGATTAAATTTTATCCACGGTATTGCTTGATAATTTTTTCACACAACTCCCTTTGATTTGAACTGCAATTCTCATAAAATAGCCTCAAGAAAAAGATCCAGTTACCCTACCCAGTTGGGGACTAACAATTACTCTACCTTGTACCTTCTACATTGGGAATAAAAAGAATATTGTGCAATGGGGGAATTTTGGTGCACAATCAAAATCATTCTCATTCTGTATTGGTTAATGGTAACTACACCACAAGCATTTACACACGTATGAAAGGAAAAGGAACAGAACAATCATAGGAAATTTAAATTACGTCACAACTAGAATAGTGATCATAACTCGGCAGAATAATGAATAAGAAAAGTTGCAATTATAATCACTTTTTCTCGTGAATAGGATGGAAAACAAATGTCGAACAAAATAGTAGAATAAGTCATTCCATTTATTTCTTTCATTATCATCTTGATATACGATACGATATACAAGAGTGCTATATAGTGTAACCTAACAATTTTTCCACAAAAGAAAACTGAAAAGGAGATATCACTGTAGGTGGCAGTAGCAGAAGACAGGGGGCTGGTATTCCATTTATACACGGTTTCCTCTGGAGAACAATCAGATTTTTTAATCCAAGTACAAGAAATTTCTCTATACAATTTTAGTATCCATCAAAAGTAGGTGCTAGTTGCCATTAAGAAGTCAATTTTCACATCCTCTAAGTACAATGCATGACCAAAATCGAGGTTGTTGTTGCTTGTTACTGTTCCATCTTTAATCAAACCAGTTGGAAAGATTGCAGAATTAGAAGAAAGCAGCCAAGGAAAACCCAATTTTTCTAAGCCTCCAGTGAGCATCAAAACCTTCTATTTTTTCTATCTCCAATCAAACCACATTTCAAACTTTATTCCTTTTCTTACACATAATTGCTCTCATTGCTGGTCATTATACAACAAAAATCTTGACTTCATGATAAAATTCTGGCCTTCATGTTGACATTGGTATATATCAGAACGTTCAGTTACAAATTTACCTGAAAATCTACACAGGCATATATCACTATGCTTTGTGTTCAAGACTGAATGACGCGCTGATGCTGGAATGCTTATCTAGTAGCACATTCAATCCATTTAATTACTAGTTTACAGCTTCAAAAAAGAGGACTTGGGGTTGCAGGCGTCCTCTTACACACATGGGAACAACATCATTCCAGCCACCAATTACCTAGACATCAAATATCAATCGTAGACAACTACAGAAAGGAAAATGAAGGAATACATGACAATAGATGACAATTTTACCTTTACAGTTTCGTCATCATACATGATCCACTGTTCTGATTCGTGATTGTAGGCAAAACAAATATAGTGCTGCCCATAATAGCAAACCTAAATATGACAAAAGTTGAAAGGTAAAATAAATTAGCTAAATCTGTCTCAAAAATAGGTTCCGGACGTCAATCAAAAATAATTTTTTTATTGTTGCAAGGAGTGTAAGGATTGAGTTTAGAATTAAAAAAAAGAGGTTATAGCAATATTGTAGGATCATGAAGGTAATACTAATACCAACTTGGTCTTCTAACTTCTTACTTTTTTAGTCATTAGGATTCTAGCATTAGTGTTTTACAGTTTCTTGATAGGATTTAGTTTGTTTTGAGTAGAAAAAGGGTAGCGTCTTAATGAGCCTATAGCACGACACAAATTGTCGCATGGAGCGAGAAAAAGTTTTATTAAGGACTTGATTTACAAAGATCTATGAAGTAGGCCATGATACAGGATACCAAAGATGTCGTTCAAAATGAACAGGACACTGGCAAACTACAATGGAAGTTGAAAGCAGACACAAGTTGACAATGAAGGATTTCCTGATTCCAAAGACATGAACGTTAAGAATCTATATGAGCGTGAAGATGGAGAACATTACAGTGAAATAGGTATTTCTATTGAAATTATTCGAAGAGATCTTGAACAGTAATAAATGTACAATAAACTGAGGAAGTTTGTTACAGTACCTATATATACAAAGAATTTATTATATAAATTACAGAGGCATTAAGAACAAGAGTCAGACTATGAAATTATAGGATAGTGTGGTCAATTATAGAATACTATGCAATCCAAAGGTCTCAAGGAAGCCCGGTTCATGATGAAAAATATATAATGAAAGTCAGTTATTTATATCAAAACAAAAAGGTAAAAATGTGTATTTTTTTTTATGTAGAAAAAGTATTTGACTGAGTTCCTCAAAGCAGTGCTATCATGGGTAGTAGTTATGTTAGATATATCAATATTATATGCATAATAGAGCACTAAAAAGTACAAGATCTACTAGTGAAGTGGTGAAGAATTTTCCATTAGTTTGGTTAAAATCAAGTTTTTCCTTGGGTCTTTATCTTTAAATTTTGGTCACGGATGAGATTACCTTGGTTCTTTATCTTTCAATTTTGGTCATGAATGAAAGGTGCTATAGGAGCAATTAGGAATGTAGAGTAACCATGCCAAGTAGTAATATAGAACTAATACAGGGGATACACTAGTGAGGATAACAGCAGGGTCACAAAAGCTGTTCTAAGAGTTTAGGTTTGACTGTTAAATATTAGATAGATTGGGTTGAATTAAATGAAAAAAGTGCTATAAGAATACCATGTAATCATAAAATATATGTCCACTTAGGAGGCATGTCCCGCTGAAGAACAAAATGTCTATAAGATGAAAGTATTCAAATCACAATCCTTTGATGTTGTTAGTTTGTAGCTTTTGTCTGACTTTGAACAAAGAAGGCAAACAGGAGAAAACACTGGGTTGTTTGATTTATAAAAAAATGTGCAAGCCACCCCAAAGCCGCGTAACAAACAATAAACAAATGACTAGTTGCCTGTCCTCGACATTAGTACTAGCAGGCCATTGATCTTTTACTTGCAATTAGGATAGATTACTATAATTACTTTCAGGAGTACCAATTTCGGCGCCTTCTCTGATTCAGTTCAAATCAATAGCCAGCTTTATATGCGACATCTCTAGTGTATAACAAGAAAGCCCCCTCATTGACCAAGAAAATCATAGAAAATAGAATTTGCATAGAGAAAGACAGGAAAGCATACCATGGAAACCAAGCAATGCATACTTTTTGGATCAAGACCATGATAGAGCACACTGATATCAATCTCAGTTGACAAAGCTGATAATGTTACTCTTATGTCATCGAGGCTTTCACAATTATTCTGCCAACCCAGAACTACCAAATGAAGAAAAGATGCATTTAGAATCTCACACGATCCAAGTTTAGCAGTACCATGCTGATTCAGTTTACTTCATTCAGCTAAAGAAATAAATAGTTAAAAGAATTAAATGAAATGGAAAGCTTACCAGTTATGAAAATTTGGGGTTGAGCTGAGAGAACATGGTGAATGTAGTTGAGCTTTCCACAGCCGTGAGTCTCTGGATCACAAGCTAACTGTTGATTCATCTCAACCAGATTTAAAAGCTCGTCAAAGGTATTTTCTGGGTACATAACCTAAAGTGGTAAAGATAAATATTTATTAGCAACTAAGTTTCATGAATCGAGCACAAATTTGTATAAAATTCTAATTTTATAGAACAACAGTAAGTAGAACCATTATTTGATAAACTATCATCCAACAAGACATGCCTTCATTTCTCTTAGAGCTCTAGCATTGGTATGACGAAAATATGTTGTGTAATTTAGTTGCCTGGACTCCAAACTGCAACTGTCACACTTCATTCTTTCAATTATGTTCATTCCGAAAACAGAATGTGCAATACAAGATAACCCCTTGCAATCCCAGGAGCCAACCCGTACAACAGGTTCACAAGGCATTGATTGGTGAAAGCAATCAAATATTTCCCAAAGCAATTCAGAAGCATCGTTCATCTGTCCCTGCAGATTTGCCACAATAGTGATCAGGAACATACAAATAATTTCTGAATACCTGATGTTGAAGAAATGAAGAAACACGTGTTGTACTAAAATAATTAGCAAAGATATCCATAGGAGCAGTTGTGTGATTTACCTCCTGGAAGAACTTAATGTCAGGGGACCGGTTGCTCAGAGCAACCCTCAATGAAGTAGGAGCAACGGCTTCTCTTCGAGTATACGTAGATAGCGTTCTCAGAGAAATGAAGATATCAGATAGAGCACATGTAACACAAGGATTACCGACACAAACATGTCCAGACGATGATCTCCAAAAAAATTCATCTCGAAACCGTCTAAGGTGCCACAAGGACTGAATTCCGAAAAAGAATCAATATCTTAAGACCCAAGGAAATTGTTACTATGAAAGAAAACAATGTGGAGAAAGAAAACTTATAGGAAACAACAATGAAAAGTATGCTCTCTAATAACAACCTGTATTATGGCGTTGACAAAGCAATTATATTCACCGACTTCATTTTTCAGACCTGGGCCATATATATCCATTTCAGTATCACCATCAACCCTGACTTTATTTGATGGAAAGTCCAAGTCACCCATTTCTGGCTGCTTCTTTGGTGGCAACGCTGAATTCAACATTAAAGGCAACATTCAATATGCACAGAGCATGTCTGACTTAAAATACTGAATACAGCGCTCAGCAACTCGAGGAAATAAACAAAGCAACGTCATTCACCTAATTTGTTCTTATATGTAGATATTTAGGGAACGCTGCAATCCGTAGAATTGAAAGATTGGACAAAAATGACAGAGATATTGACAGAGCAAAACAGAACATGCATCAGTACTGTTTTCCAAGAGAATCAACAGAACCGCACAGAGAACAACGACATGAAGAAACAAAAAGAAAAATTAAATACAATTATATGCAAGTATAATCTATGGAGATATTCAACCTCAGGCCACGAAGCCGAAGGAGTACCCAATTCAGTTCTTGATTCTAATTCAGTAATACATATAACAGAATGCTAGAATAACAAATTGAGAAGATTCGTCCATTAAATGGAAGAGTGAAAATGAATCAAGAAAGAATAAATAAGAGGAGATGCAAAGCTAAAATTACATAGCATTGTATAAATATTTGAAGATTAGAAATGAGCTTTCTAAAACTGAATTGAATGCATACATCTCAATTACATCTCAGTTACACACACTATTAGATGTATTGAACTAAGGTACACACCTCTGCCCCCATCTGGAGCGTGCTTTGATCTCAGCTGACCAACTTCATCATTTTCCTTTTCTGACGACACAGATTGCTCTGCGAGATGCATCTGTTTTATCTCCTTTTCAATTTGTCTTTCATATTCCATAGTTTCTCCAAGCTTTCTTTCCTCATATTCAAGTTTGATTTCACGCTTGTATTCCTCTTCCTGTTGTCTTAAAGTGACACCAGTGCCAGAAAAACAAATTGCAGCATCAGGATCCTCGCCGTTGTGAGCAGTTATATGTGATCTGCAGTAAATAAGAATAAGTTAGATATTAAACATATTACTCAAATATGTTTTAGATGATATGCGTGCAGAGCATGCACATGGATAGGCTTTCTGATAAAAAAGAGACTTACATCTCTTCAGATGTCTGATCATCAATCATACACAGCACGTTACCACCACTGTCCTGTAAAAGTTGGAGTTAGAAGTAAATGATAACTGTGTATCCAGCAGTTCTTGTAAGTGATAAATGACGGAAATCATCACACAGTTAAAACCTTTGAATCCTTTTTTTTCCTGTTCTCCTTGCTCTTTTTCTTATCCTTCGTCCTCTCTTTCATGTGTCTTGAATTATCCCCTCCTCCACCAAAACCCTGTCCAAAATCAGCAGCAAGTTCCACTAAAAGTGCTTCTCTGGCAGCATCAGATTTCTTTGTAGCCTCTTTCTCTGCCAGATCCTCCAAACGTGCCTGGAAAAAGGTGTAGGAAAGAACCTCTAGTTCAACTGTAAAGGTAGAGAGAAAAGTTAAGGGGATATTTACAAGAAGGCAGTGTGCCAGATACTAACTCGCAGATATGATTGCACTAGAGGCACCAAGATTGATCTGAAATCATGGGCAGCTGCCGGGTTAAGGCGAACTTCCAACTGATGCATCAAATTCATAACTCGCAGGATCCTTGCATCAATTTTACAGAGCTGTATCAATTAGAAAAGTGAGATAAAGCAGCAAAACGTACACATGAATTGGTCCTAATTACAAAAGGATAAGAAGTAAAACTAACACACCAACCTCAATACACACAAAGTCTTTCTGTTTCTGTATTTCAATTTCTATGCCGGAGTCCTGCTGCAAATAGTCTTTTATTCTCCCATCGTTATCTTCACCAGATTCTATGTCGCAAGGTTGAGATGTCATAGCACTATAGGTTTCCTCAAATCCAGACTTGTTTACATTCAAGGACTCTGTATCCTTTAAAACACTTGCCAATGCATCCAACTCAAACCTATCGCTGATATTGGTAACTCCATTGTCACTTCCATTGTCACTTCCATTGATCTCTTCTTGCCGCTTCCTCAGGACAGATTCATAACTTTGGGGGACATAATCTATAACGTGCTCTCTTTTAATGCTCTCCTGGCAACAGAGATTATCCACAGCCTGCAATGCCTCATCGTAACTTAAATACTCATATTTTCTATGACACAAGCCCTGCAAGTTATGAAATTCCTCCTCAAGTAACTGAAGAATTTCCTTGCCTTGCCGTGTTTTCTCTTCCGATTCAAATGTCCAGGATGTCAATCGTTCCGCACACAAGGGGCCTGTAAATATCCAGGTCAATAATGCATCTGAATCAAGTATGACATCCTCATTCTCATAGCAGATCTGCGATGAAGTTGCTGAACTAGAATCACCATTACCAGTATCACTGCACGATGAAGAATTGAGATCAAGGACCAGAACTAAATCATCTGGTGTAAAATATATCTTCTCCATAATGTCAACAATCTGAGTGAAACTTTTATCAGAATATTTATCTTGTTTACAAGAAAAAATGTCTTGCGAAATTTCCTGCAAAAGAAGCAAGATTTTCTGAAGAGCAGGAGGACCCAGAAAGCAGATACACATAGGTGATTTCTCTATATTATAGTTAAGAAGCTGAGAACCATCAGCAAGACCCTTCAGCTCCTCCACTACGAAGTGTATAACCTTACTAACATGACTTGAGGCGAGATAGTTGCATTTGATAAGCCGCTCAAATGAGGTATGGATTCTGTCCAGGAGTCGCGCACGGTCTGAGTCATCAGTTGAAGGCCAGCTTTTATAAAGGAAACTTTTCGTTATGTCTTGATTATCATCTTTGTCATTTTCCATCCGCTTAACATCTTCCAACTCCTTGCTTTCGGGTGTATTATTTCTTGGGTTCGACTCATCAAGGACATTAGGTGCCTCAAGTTTTGACTCTTCTTTAAGCATCTTGATTGCAGCATTTAAATCCAATGGTTTCCAAGAACAATTAAGAACCATCTCAGCCCACTCCTTATCCGTTCTATCAGGTATAATTGACTGAAATTTGGGTAACAAAGTCCACATATGCTTGTGTACGACATGATTCCCGAGTGAATCTGCGTCAGCAAATTTCTGATTGCAGCGACAGCACAGCCAAAACTTCCACGCCTTATTCTCTTTCCCAAAAGATAAGGCTTCATTAAGCATCTCACTCAATGACTCTACCTTGTACAAATCAGTATATGCCTTGAGATCTGAAATCCTTGCACTAAGAAACTCTTTCTTCCAATCCAAATTCATTGAGTTCCAATAAGACCAAACCCAGTCCCTTATCTCAACCAAAAAAAAGTTTCTCCTCACATTCCCACTTTTCCTTCTTTCTCCCAATCTCTGTCCCATCCCTGAACCAAAACCCATCCCCTTATTATTATTATTATCAATACTATTATTGTCCCCATCCTCATCATTACCACACTGAAGGGACTCAGATTTCTGTTGTAGAAGACGAGCAGCAGCCACCCTCACCTCAATTTCCTTCCTACGTTCCTCGGTAGTCTTAGATGCCTTCTTAATCCCTGGTAATGGTCCCAATTCCCTAGGGTCCTCTTCATTGCCCAGATTTTTTATCCTAGACGAAATGGATGCAATGTTCGTCTGCTGAATTAAAGACTCCAACTTACTTGAAATCTTCTCCTGGCACTCGGATACAAGTTTCGTGTCCTGAATCAAAGACTGTAACTCATTTTTCACGTAGGCATTTGGATCCTCGGAGGTGGAAATACTCTGATCATACTTGGGTGCAGTGTTCGACCTCTGAATCAAAGACTCTAACTTATTTTGCACATCTGAAACTCGAGCCCCCGCAGAGGAAATCTTCTGACGGTACTCAGATGCATTGTCCGTCCTCTGAATCAAAGAAAGCAACTCATTCTTCACGTGGACAACTCGAGCCTCGGCCGTGGAAATCTTCTCAAAGCACCCCTCTCGTAGTGTCTCCTTGGCCGGGTCCGTGGGGTTTTGAATTGCCAATGCCCTCTCGCACTCCTGCACCACCTTGTGATACCCCTTTTCCTCATTCGCCATCTCCAACAACAAATTAGCATAGAAAATAGAGTATTCAACAGAATTCGGGGACAATGTGACGGACTTCCTTGAGCTCTCTGTTGCGTTTTTGAAATGACGCTGTTTGGCATTTAGGTCATTAGTGTCAGAAGCTAACTTGACAAAAACATTCCCCATGGCATGGTGAATGAAGGGCGAATTCTCATATTTAGAGCACAATTCATTCATCCACTTTAGGGCTTTCTTGTGGTTCCCTCGGCGCAGAGCAGCGAAGGCTTTCCTGCACTCTTGCTTGATAGAAGCATAGGATGATGAAGTAGTTCCTTCTATGTTGCTGTTTCTTTCTAATTCCGGCTGGTTACCACCGTGGGCGGCGGATGGTTATGGTGGCTGGGGGGATTTTGGACGAGGAGCCATGTTTCGCTTTTTTGGCCCCATTTCAATTTCTTGTGAAAGATATTGAATCGCATGCAAAAGAATTTGGTGAAGAATGTAGAGAGAGAGAGTGTGTGTGTGTGTGTGTGTGCAGAGACGGAGCTGTATGTATGGGGTATGGATCGATGCGAAGGCGGGAAGAATAACTATAAATCGCAGTTTGTTTGAGTTTTAGTTGTGATTTTTAACTTACGAATGGACACGTGTCTTTAATCCATTGACAACGTTCAGTTGGGACTAGATTGAAACTATTTTTGAAATGTGGTGACTAATTTGGAATACGTAAGAAAATTGGATGACTAACAGCCACATAAACCCGACCCGAAACTGGTACCGGGCTACCTGTAGCCCAAAATAATTAATAAATAAATAACTCCTCCTCCATGTCATCTGTATCGCAAAAACCTCTGCAAATCCCTCAAATCGAAACACAGAGGGCAAGCGACGACACCGTTTTAAAGTCGAAATTGTAAGAAGGAAGTGTCGACAAATTAGCAAAGAACGACACGATGGTGAAGACTACGAAGGGAGGCAAAACTATGAACCCTACCGACGCTTACCGGAAGGAGATCCGCAAGAAGGAATTAAAACGGGTAATTGTCCTTCGTCGTGTAGGTTTTTATATATGAAGTTCATTTATATGTATGTGTAGGCGAAATAAGCAAGTATGCACAAGTTGGATTTTTAATTATTTTAACCTAATTGTGGATTTTTTACTTTCTGCGTCTTAAGTGCGCTTCATTTCGGAAAGTCCACTGTGGCTTGTGATTTTATCTAATTTGAATAAAATCTGCCCTTTTATTGATGTTTAGTGGATCTGTTGATCATATTTCTCTTTCTTCCTCATTTCTAATAAATTTATATAGGAAAGAAGTTAAAGTGGGCATGTGAGTAATTGGGTTACAAAATTCGAATTGACGAGGATTTTTTAGTCCATTTTTTTTTGGTAATTTGGAATCGTGGGGCTGCTATGAATTTGATGATAAGTTGCAAATAAGATTAATTGTGTTTGGTTGTTCAAATTTAGTTAGCTAATATGGAGTATGATTGTGCATTTTAAAGCTTCTGAGATTGTCATTGATCTTATAATGCAGAACAAAAAGGAGAGGAAGAAGGTGAGGGAAGTAGGCATTTTGAAGAAGGACCCAGAGACCTTAAAAGATCAGATTCAGAAGCTGGAAGCTATGAGTAAGTACCAACTAATCGTGAAATGAGTTTCATTTTATATTATTTATGATGCACTATCTTGTTATAGAAAATTAATTGGACTCTTTTATATTTTGGTTTGAGCTTGAAAACACTTGTGATTCATAAAAATAAAATGTGAGATTTTTCACGTAAAAATATTTTATTGATAGCTGAAAGAATGTCAAAAATTATTAAATGAATGGATTCCATTAGGATGACAAGTGTGGCTTCTAATATTGCTACTTTTGTCAATGATTCATGAATCCCATGGACAGAACATATGCCCTTTCCATAACATGGTAGAACTCACAGGTTTGATGTGTGTTACTCTGTTGAGGTGGCTGATGTTTTGATTCTGAAACTCTTCAGCAGCTGCTGCATTTTACTATTTTTTTCTAGGTATTGGGTAGTCAAATCTCAAAATCTTCTCTCCTTCTCACCCTTTATTTATCAGTATTAATTTTGAATATGATTTATGTCTACCATTCGATTTTTAATTGCAATATAGGGCCAATTTGATGTAAATTTTTGAGAATAGATTTTGTGAGAAGTGAATTTTATTTTAAGAATGTGTGGTTAAAAAGTAAGGAAAAGTTATAGGTTCATGTGTAACTGCTCTGATATTTTTGGTAGTTGAAGCTCACCCAAACAGAAAACATATTTTGGCTCATTTAAGTAGTTTCTTGCAGCAGAATTATTTTCTTTTGCTTGTTGGGAAAGTGAAAGCAGCTGGTTGCCTGGTAGTTTTATTTCTTTCAGTTCACGTGAATCTGAAATCTGGTGCTTCTTAATTTGTTACATTTTTCTTTTAGCCTTTTTTTGAGAATGTTATGTGATATCGCTGTTAATTCTGGCAAGGATTTTGTAACACCTTGTTTTGATAGTGACTGCATTGAAGATAATCGTAATGTGATCTCATTAAACTATGTTTTGTATTTAACTTAGGAACTGAAAGAGAACAAGAAAGTGTGAACCAAACCTTTTCTTGTTATTTTACAAAGAAAAGTTCTAGGAAAAAATGAACACAAGTATGGGAGATATTTCAGAATCTACATGACGTGTTCTTTAAATGTATAGTGGTACTTGTAGGAAGAAAATGGGATTTATAACTAGAGTTTGCAATGTTGGAAATGATACAGATCGAGTATAAACTAATGAAAGGACTACTGAACTGGTTGGGACATATTGTGCAGACTTAAAGAGACATGTTCATCAGTGTAATGTCACCAGTAGACCAGATTAGAGAAGGGAGAGAGGCCAAAATGACACGGTGTGTTGTGGTGGTTAAGGATTTATTTGCTTTCTATCTTCCAGTAGAAGCAATGTACCGAATAGAGTAGCCAAAAGGATTCATGAAACCAACCCAATTTTATTCGCAATAAGATGATGATGTTGTTGTACCTCTCTTATATTTTAAACCTGGATAGAGCTTATTGAAACAAATTGCTGAACTCTTGATTCTGGTGATATATTTGTACACTTCAGTCAGTTTCCAATCCATTTGATATAATTACGTGTAAGTAGTCCTAGCAAACCAAGCATCTAAATTTTTGCATTAAGCTGATCTTACGATGCACTATTCTGTATGCATTTCGCTACTTAATACTGTCTGTGTTGCTCCATACTACCTATGCCTCTATAAGTTACACATTGTGGTGGTCAATTTAGAATGTTAAAAGGTGCTTTTCCTTTTCTTTGTCTTCTCTCTCTCCTCTCCCTTTTCTGGGGTGGGGGTGGTAGAGCTGTGATTCGTTGATGTGTTATTTTCATTGAGAAGGAAAATCAGTATCTTTCTAGTGTCCTAATATGCTTTTTATTAATATTTGCAGAGGCAGATGGTGCTTTGGACAAAGCAAGAAAACACAAGAAGAGACAACTTGAGGATACACTTAATCTTGTTATCAAGAAAAGGAAGGTAATGGCGAGTTCTTGGGCATAGTAATGGTGCTATGGTATTGTCGAAATGAAACATATTGTTTTTGGCAATATGTTTGAATTTCAACAGACTTAAGGATTTCAACAGATGTCGAGGGCCTTTTTCTTTTTGCGAGTGATATTTCGTATCAAATAGACCTACATTGTTCTTCACATTTGAATGAAAAAGTATATTTCTCTTATCCACGGCTTCGTCATTTTGATGTCACTGGACAGCTTAAATTGCCCCTTTGCTAAATTAGTTTCACATAATTTTCAAATTGTACACATTTTAAAAGACACTGCAAAATTTATCACAGTAAAAAAAATAAATTAATATAGGACATGAAATATGTACATTCGCCATTTCAATATGTTACAATACATATTGAGGTATATATTGAGATGAGTTGATATGATATGCCTTTTCTTTTGCCCTTCTGTCCTCCAGATTGATTCATAGATTATAGCCTTCCTAAAACAGCAGTTGATCTTGGTAAGAGGAAGAATGGATTTGTGCTATACACTTCGTTCATTCATTCATTGATCATGGTCATCGTTATTATTATACTGTTGTCTTCTGTGATGCTATAACAACGCACATTATTACTATGTTAACATAAATATTTATTTATAGGTTGGTTTTATAGAATAGAATATTATATATTTTGGGGGAGATGGTTACCTTTATTTTCCTGTGATAATCATTATCATTATTGGTGGTCTTTTCATTTCTACTACTCGCCCCGATTTATTTTTACAAGTTTTTCTCTTGCATATATTCTGTTTTCCTTCTACTACTTTTTCCTTACACTTCTCATTTTCTTCTCATTCTCTGTTGTTAATAGACATGGTGATGGATTACCTATAAGGTTTTCAATGTTTGTTTCCCATGATTAGTTGACATTAATATCAACAATATCATTTTGAACATTTAAAAACTTAACTTTTATTGTTTTCAGTGATTTTTCCTTTGGTATTCAAGGAAAGGATACAGTATGTGGTTTCTTAATCAATCTGAATTGAGCTTGAACATAGAATTAAGTACATTCGATTATTTGAGGAAGATTGCAAGGCAGTGATTGAGCTGGAAAAGGGAAGAAAAAGGGCTAAGCTTTAAGAAGTGATAGGGCGTATTGTGGGAGGATTTGCACGTCTACTGTTGACCATACTCGGGCTTTTGTTGATATTCCATGGGAAAATGTGGTTGTATCTCTATTGTTCATAACAAATGGTTGGGGTCTCATTTTTCTAAACAATTTAACGGTAGGAACTAGGTAGAAAGTGTAGTAAACCTAATATTTTAAGTCACAGAAGTAGGTAGAAAGTGTATCTATCACTCCTTCCTTTCTTCCAGGCATCCCTTTCCCTCTCTAATGATGCTTTATTCTTTTAGAAGCTTTGTTAGTGATTAAAGCAATATAGATGAGTGGTACCCAGTTAATTCAATGGTGCATCTTTCAGTGAATTTAACATTTTGATGTCTAGGTGCATCACATTCCTTTCTGACTTTCTGCCAATAGGATCAATTCTTCACAATTTATTTTGAATGCACCCACCCTAACAATCACTTCCAAGAGTTTGTCAATAAAGTTGGTTTCAGATAAATTTGATAACTGGCAAGTATAAATTTGTACTACAAAAAATTTTAATGAAAGAAAAAGTTGCATTCGGGTTATTCCTCTCCTTTTGTATCTGGTAGCCATAATTGGGTGGCGCTATGAACCACACCTTTCTCGTATATTCACTTTTATATTATTTTTTATTTTGCATGGAGCAATTAACATTTTTTACTTGATAAACATGTTCTTTTGCCTGTATGTTGCTTACTCTTTTCGACAGTGTTAGTTTCTTTGTCAGGAAAGTGAATTAAATGTGATTAACAGTATGCTGTAACCTTATTGGGCAGGAATACGAAGATAAAGTAAAGGAAAAAGGTGAAGCACCCGTTATGTTCAGGTGAAGAAGTTTCCATGCGTTCTCCTTCAAATTGTTTTTTAACTGTGTGGTGTAAATGTACATGTTCTGAATTTAGTTCAACGTTCTGATGTTATACTCTTTCTGCAGTCATTTGGGACCTGTCCAAAGGCGGGCTACTGCGGAAGAGGAAGAAAGAGTTAAGCATCCTAGACCTGAAGTAAGTTCTTAACTTCTACACTTATCTAATATTGAACTCTTCTGCTGATCTTGGAACCCACATTTTAGCAATATATTGATGCAGGACTCAGTTTACTATCACCCAACTTTGAATCCTTCCGGAGCTCCACCACCTGGGAAACCTCCTATGTTCAAGTCATCAATAGGTGGGTTTGGTTCTATTTTGTATTTATTCCATTATAATTATTTCTCTTTTCCCCTGTTATCTCTCCCTTTCTCTTTTCCTGATTTATCTTGCACACTCCCCCACCCCCCACCCCCTTCTCTCTCTCTCTCTCT
>CAIGRQ010345609.1:0-16569 GCA_903798375.1 Fraxinus sp. D2006-0159 | reverse complement strand
GTGACCGTTTGTGAAACTAACCCATATTTTAAACTATTGCACTTTTTCAAATTTTATATTTTTGTTACGCATATACAAATCATTTTTGTCCTCTTTCATACGCTTAATTCGATTCCGTCATACCCTATTTATTGACCTATTCAATGCAAATAAAAATTATTTTGGTGATTCAGAAAATAAAGAAATACCTATTTTGACTATCAACTTAAGAGTACTTGAATCCATTTTGGAGTATCGAGATTTGTGGACAAGAATGGTGAGTTCTTGATAGTGTTGTGATGGGCCTCTAATGTGTCGCCAAGAATAATGTTCTTGATTATTAGAATCAAATATTGACTCTTCAATGATTTCGATTCAGTATTCACTGATTAAGTCAAGAACGAAATATTTTTTTACTTTGGTAATGTCCCATTTTTTTGAAAAATAAGAATATGATCGAAATAATCTCGAAAGAGTATAATTACAAAAAAATATTTTTTTTTATTCTTTTATTTAGAGAGAGAATTCTTGTCATGATGTATGAACTAATGCAATGTCTAATTCTTTTTTCTTAATGAAAAATGATAGGTTGAAGTAGCCATGTGATGCTTATTGTCCTAGTGAATTATATCGAAATTTTCTTTTAGATGGTTTTCAATTTCATGTCGTTTATACAATGATTGGAAGATTGATTTTTTTTTTTCTCCCAACAACCTTAATCGTGGGAAAAAAACATTAAAAAGAACAAGAATTTTCTAATTTATTTTAATTATAATTATTTTTAAAAATTTATAGTAATTTGGTTATAGTATTGCCTCTAACTTCAACCATATATGAATTGTTAAATTGATAACATGCCACACGAGTTAAATCAACTCTTCAAAATGCAATTTTACTTTAAATTAATAAAAGGAAAAAATAAAACTACGAACCTAAGTTCTTGCTTATATAGTTGCGTGGAGAGTTATAATGAATGAAATCGAGTACTTTTTTTTTTTTCTATAACAAAGTATGAACTAAAGATAGATTTTCCAAAGAGAGTAAAAACTTGTACCTTGCAAATAAAGAATCAAAAGAATTCAAGTCACTGTGTAATTCCAATAGAAAACTACTGATTATCACTAAAATTCCTTCAAAAAAATAATACGACATGCGAAAATGGAAGGAAGATAAGAATGTAAAGCAAAGACATTGACAAACTAACCATTTCATGTACAAGCTCAATCACATTGCAATAAAGAATCAAAAGAATGCATCACTAGGAAACGACCTCGGGAGCTCTACAAGTCATGGATGCTCACTCATATCATATCTTCGTCCTTCTCTGAATGTCGTGGGGAATGTTCTCACTTACAGCATCTCCCACATTTTTCACAGGTTAGCATTCCCAATGCTGCCAAAAAGATGCATACTGTATCAGTAAAGTATCCAGTGCAACACAAATATCCCAGAGAGTAGTTAAGTAACAGTGATTTACAAAGCCAATGAAGATGTGCATTAAGTTCTGGGGTTTGATGCTAAATGATCATCGGCTACACTCGATAATTAGCAACTAAAGAATATAAGGAATAACATTCTAGCTCTTTTTTCCATTTTTTTCTCTTTTTTGATAGTGTTTAATGCTCACTCTTTTTTTCTCTCTCTTTCTGATAGTATTTAATGCTATCTAATCCACCTTACAGATATGTCATAAATTTTTTATCTGATGTCATATTGCTCAGTAACTAAACTACAGGAGAAGTGAATATTTGCACAGACAGATACATACAAAGATTGCCACGTGAATTTTCAAATTGAAACATACTTCCATGTAGGTACAGTACTCACCTATCCTGATCTTAACTGGATCAAATTACTTCCAATTTCCATCTATTACGATGTCCTCTTCTTCAATTTCTGCATTGGTGAAAGTGAGTGCCCTTTGCAACTTCTTAGGAGAAAATACTTCAACTTCCACCATATAAGAGGCAGTCACAGGTCGATGATCAGATAGCTTAAGTTCACTTCTCCTATAGCTTAACAGCTTCATACCCTTCCCAAATGAAAGAATGCGATCACACCTGGAGAGAAGGTAAAAATGCAAGGTTGTGCTAAGATATGATAATGTACCAATTTGGTAAATTCAGGAAGTTACAAGACACTGCTCACTGAAAGTTACATGAATAAAGAGATGGATTTTCACATAAAAGGTAAAAGACACAAAACATGTATCTTCAGGGGAACTTTTGAGAATTACTCTTTTTCTTCCAAACTCCATGCCCATAGAAAAAGCCTCCCATATCTTCAAAAAATCATCATTTCTTTAACAACTAGAAAATACTATTCTCTTGAAGAAGACAATTCTCACTCTCCACAAATACATATACACCTATATATGTACATATCAAAAAAGATAACAAATTGAGAAAGCAATAGGCAAAATTTCAAAGAATAACGGGGATTAACGGTGTGTGTACAGGAAGTACTTTCTAAAATCTCCGAACTTATTCATATATCAAAAAAGAAAACAAATCGAGAAAGCAATAGGCAAAAATTTAAAGAATAACAGGGATTAATAGTGTGTATACAGGAAGTAGTTTCTAAAATCTCCGAACTAATTCATGCCATGTCGGGTACCCTGAATATCTTCTAAAATAATATGTTGATAAGATACAACTGTGCAAAGACCCCAAAACATGAATATAGTTGTTTTTCAATAAATAAGTGAAGCAAAATTACGAGGAAATGTAGGATTAATAAGAGATGCAACAAAATTAGAGAAACAAGCAAATGAGTATTGCTATTACAACTAGTTCAATCAGGCTCAAGACTACTTGACAAAGTATAAAAAGAGTAAAGACAAAAAAAAGGACAAACAATTCTTGGTAGATGTCTTTTAATAGAATAATGCTTGCATCGTAAAAAACATAGAAGGGATATATTTGAGTGGAAGTGTCAAGACTCTCAATAAGAAAAAGATCTACTACATACACACCATGCTGGAGTGCGCCTCCCAGCCCTTGAATCCTCTCCACAGTAAGTATCTGAATTTGTCAGATATTTGTAAGTTGGGGCAAAGTTCAAAGTGCCTTCAGACCATCCATCAAATGCCCGCCCTTTCCTAAGCTCTCTGATGAGCTGCCAAAATAGAAAAGTGTCACCGTCAACTAAAAAATATAAAAAGTATTATATGAGACAATTTTTTCTTTATGCAAATACTAACTAAATCAAAATATAAGCCAAAAGTACATTTCGGTTAGACGCCTTGTAGCTTATTTCAGTGATTCTCTAATTTTGTTGTATTCCTCTCAAAAATATTTAGGTATGTGTGCATGCATGAGCTGCCTCAGCTAGCTCATTTAGAAAATTCATTGACTAGCAGCTAAAAAAAAAAAAAACCTAACTAACAAAGGACTTAACTTTTGATATTTCAATCTACGTCAAGATAAAAATAAATAAAATAAAATAAAATAATCACCTGATCATGCTCAACTAACTTAGCCCAGTCTTTTTTCGAAATTAGTTCTCTTGTTTTCTCATAAGACAGATTGAGACGATAATTCAGGTCCCCCAGCCAGATTATCCTCCTACAACCAGATAAGAGAGTTACAGAAAATAAGGTAATGAAACGGAGGTTTATTCACTTAAAAGTGATTTCAAGTGGATCTATAAATATGAAAAGTTCGAATTGGAGGTGATCCTTCAAATACCAAATCATAATATTATAAAAATTAGTTAACACCAACATCGCAAGACTACTGTTTAAATCTACTACCACAGAGTATAATACAATTTGACAAATTTAGGTGAAAATAGAAGGAGTCTAATTTATTCAAATCCCATATTCAAAAGTTAAGATTCCATTTTTTGCGGTAAGCTGGAACAGGCATAGAAGATGAGCTTTCTTTCAAAACAGAACATTTCAATACATTGATGGGCATTATCTTTGTCGGTTTATTAGAATTTGAAGTCGAATAAAGGGGTAGAACTAAATATACTTACTCATGGTCACGTATGCTTTTAGGAAGTCCAATACTATAGAGCGAATTAAAACGTGTCCGTCTATGTATTTCTTGGACATCGGCGATTCTTTTGGCTGCATCGGCATCCTTCTCACCTGACGTGAGATGAGTACAAATGAAACAAAAGAGCGTCTGATATATAGACATGCTAACAGCTATTGATCCCTGAAAGCAGAAATGACAGTTGTGATATTTGATTTAGTACAATAGCATTAATCGATTGCTTGATGCAATGAGAGCTTAAAGTGCCGAAAGAGGACTTCCTAAAGCAGATCATAAAACTACCTGACATCTAGAAAAAGAACATAACTTAAAAAAGACCTGGACTGCCAGGATTAGTTTTAGGGCATTCAGCTTTATAATATTCTTAAAAGTACAATAGTATTAGCAAAACACATTTAAAAAACACTCAAGAATATTGGTGTAGAAAGATCGGTCTCATTTTACACCAAAAATAGAAGCAAACAAAGCTACTTTTGGTCTCTGATGTATCTCGTCAAAACATACTATAGAAACAGCTTAGCTAAGCTAAACTGGGATGTACAGGTTGTGTAAGTTATGTCTACTTAACATTCTATTATGTAGAGCAACAATCTTGTGCTTCTAAAATGAAAATTTCCGTCATCCACAGAAGGAAACAAATGAGAAGGCTTTTATTAGATTTACAATATGACATGCACATCCACAAAGTAGAAATTATGTTGATCAGTTATTAGATAGCGTTTACCTATCAAAAAAAAGTTATTAGATAGCGTTCAGTTCATAACAATGAACCAATGATCTAATTTACTAATAAAACAACTCTATATACTGGAAGCATTAAAGGTTTCAGGCAAATTTGTTCAAGGTCTATAGTTCTGATCTGAAAATTTCCACAGACAATAACCTTAGTTCTTAGAGATTGATAGTTCTCATCATCTTTTATATTACCTCTACCTAGATTGTTTGTTCAGCCAAGCCGAACAATTCCTGAAAATTAACTTAAGATGGATACCTCACAACAGTCATCTTAAAGATTGATACTTCTCAACCTCTTTTATATTTTCGTTTATGATCATCCTAAATCCAAATGTAGATTCTCGAGTCATAAATACTTATTCTCATCCTCGATGAGTGTAGGTTCTTATTTAACATAAAATTCATGGCATAAAAATGAATAGTTACACAGCAAGTATACGGAAATATAACGTTGCACTGCAAATGGAAAATAATTACCCAAAGTATATGACAGCACAGAGGGTTAGTTAATATTAGATAACAAGAAAATTCACAATCAAAAATCTATAACATTGAAAAGTAATAAGCACATCTAGCAGTACTAATATATAATTTCAAGCTAAGATTAAAAAAGGAACTAACCTTGTTGCCTATATATCCCATGACACCAACACCAACAGAAGACACATTTAAGTTCTGTATATGCCTTCGCAAGCTTCTACGAACCCAGATGGTAATGAAAACTCCAACCATTTGCTTGCTTACTATTTTAACGTAAGGGGACCTTTTTTTCCGGTTTAGCAGGCTTTCAAGTTTAAGTTCGGCAAGTGAAGCTATATCTGATCTCATTTTATTTTCACCTGCTATATTTGACTTGAAAGAACTATATGTCTTGAAAGATTTGGAAGCTTTGTAGGATTTCAAGGAATTAGTTCTCTCTAAAACATGCTGACCCAAAAGATGTAGAGGAGGCTCTGGCCAGCTCAAGCCAATCCGTTCTATCCCACTTAGTGTTCTGGCTAATTTATTGATGTACTGGGTGCTTGGCAATGCTACGTTTTCTTCAGAATCCTCTGTACCGAAGTAGTTCAATCTGTCCAGCATAACTGGAGAAGAAAATTGGCGTTGCAACTCCTTTTCAACTGACATTCCCAAGTTATGTTTGTTAATGGAAACGGAGGCATCCAGATCAACAACATTTTCTCCCGTGACTGTTCCATCCTTGATTTCAGTAACAAAGTTTGACTCTTCATTCAGTGGGCAGATTTCTTCCTCAAAGTCACTGTCGGTCTGTAAGATATCATCTATGTTTGGTGCATCTTCAGATGGCTTAAATCTTGATGGAGAAGGAGGATTACTGTAGCATTTGAATTCAGCGACAGGCGGAATTTTGTTCAGAGTTTCACGAATTATGTTTTCCCATATTGAAATCGGTCGCCTGTCTTCAGCGCCAAATATATTACCAGCATTTAAAGGTATAATCTCCTGAAGGCTGTGTATATAAATATATGCATCAAAAGAAGCATCAAGGATTTTGCAGCCACAAAAAACAAAATTAGTGCAAACTTGGCTATTTAAAAGAGGAGTGTAGGAAATTCAACATCAATAACACAACATATCAAGATCAAGAACTTAAACTTCATTTAGCCCTTGTTTCATCCCATTTTTTTTTTTCCAAAATACATTTTTCTCTATCTTATTTTCAACCGTGTTCTTCAATAAAATAATATTACAAGCAAATCCAAAAATTTTCCTTATTTTTTAACCACACATTTTTCATCAATCTACTATTCCAAAATGCATTCTACACAAAAACATGGGGCTCAATTTCATTAATACAGGCTCATGACTTGACTTTGATTGTTAAGGAATGATAAGATTGATTCCTAGACAATTATCCCAATTTTAGTAGGTGCCCATGATAGAAATAGACAGGCATTATAATTAACTGTCGGAAAGTGACATAAGTGAAACAAATGAATGTGGAGACTGTTTTAATGTAGATTACAAGCAAGAAGCATCCAAATCAAAGATATAGTGACAAACTTACCCGATTACATATATGTCAGCAGGCTCATCAATATCTAACCAGCCATCTAGATCTAGATCGTCTGGAGGAACTCTTCCTCCAACATTCCATGTGCCCGCGCATATTCTAGCAAAAGACAAGACATAATAGAAAGAATAAAGCTATTCCACTAACTCAACCTAACAATGCAATGATGCTTGCATTAGTAAATTAGCTTTAGCATTTTATCATCAAAATGAAAAGAACTCCTACCTGATTTCCTTCGTGTTTATGTACTGAGCCCTGAATGTCTCCGACGTTCTTCTTATCCTGGGAAGAGCCTCTAGAATACAAAAGTGCATTTATATATTACTAATCCCCATTTAAGAATAAAGGAACGTGTGATTCAAAAAGAGAGGTAACTATAAGCCTAGTATGAAACAGCCCAAGGAGAGCATGAACTTTGTCATGGAGCACTTGGCACTGTATATTGCATCAATACACTTAACTGTAAAGTTTCACCAGAAATTGAATTTTGTATTATAAAATGTGCAATAAGCCCTTGTTTGATCCATATTATTTTTTTCATTCTCATTCTTCTACTCATTTTCAACCACACATTCTTCAATAAAATAATATTTTTTGTCACATCAATAATTTTTCCTTCTTTTTCAACCACATATTCCACATCACATCAACCAAAAAAATGCATTCTTTTGAAAATAATATGCACCAAACGGGGGCTAAATAAAGTACTACTCGACAAAAGATCCGAAAACTCTAACTCCTCTACCAAGCAATTCAAAAGGATCAAACATTTAAAGTTTCTCTATTAGATAAACAAATCAGAATCCTTTCGACAAAGAAGAAACAAAAAATCTTTAATTCTTTATTTATATAAAGTAGGATAAGTTCACCCATGTCCAAAGCACGATCAGATATTGTGAAATTCACTCAGCCCAAAAAGGAAGCTTTTGAGACAAATAATGCTATGCAGCACCAATCTATGTGACATTATGTGATAGGTTGAATTAAATGTGAAATTATGTGATTTATTTAATTGAACCTGTAATTTAATGCCGCTAGTGCTGCCACTTAGACTGGCGTTTAACTATGAGACAAATATATTACCAAAAGAAATAACAAAAAAAATTCTCTCTTTTCCAAATGAAAACGTGAATAAAAAAGGTAGGGATGCACAACAAAACCGCAAACCGAACCAAAACCGTTAGTTCGGGTCCACGTGATTTTTTTCCCGCAAACCATACCAAACCAAATCGTTTCAAAATGGTTTGGTTTAAGTTTCAATTTTCTAAAACCGCACAAAATCGAATCGAATCGAACCGTTTTTTAATTAAAAAATTAATTTTATTAACTTATAAATTTTATAGTATTCACTTTTCAGAAAAAAAATATCAATTTATCAATACAAAAAAAACAAATGACCGAGCGTATTAATTGTATGAAAATATTAAAGTTTACTAACTAGTACTACCACCTTCTCCTTTCTCAAAGTAGTTAGAAAATAAAATTTGTCAATTCTCAATAAACCCGAACTCTATCATTCTTTGTACATCCAATTATATCGTGTCCAGTCCTTATTTTTCATCTCACTAGCAAGATGAAATGAGTTTT
This sequence comes from Fraxinus sp. D2006-0159, assembly GCA_903798375.1. Classification (NCBI taxonomy): domain Eukaryota; kingdom Viridiplantae; phylum Streptophyta; class Magnoliopsida; order Lamiales; family Oleaceae; genus Fraxinus; species Fraxinus sp. D2006-0159. The sequence continues at coordinate 8,229 of CAIGRQ010345609.1, read as the reverse complement.
AACCAAACTATTATAGCAAAATGCGTCTCTACCTTTACCAACTATTATGTGACAATATGAAAGATGAACAAGAAAATGTAAATAAAAATGAAGAAAAATATATTCGTTCTATTAACATCTTTTAGCAAACAACTTTGAAAATAATTTATTCACAGGTTTCATGGAAAATTGAATGTAATTTAACATTTAACATTACTAGTTCTCGTTTAAACTTATATGTTAATTTGTTTTAAATATATTGCTATAAAGTCGATAGGTAAACCGCGGATTAAAACCAAACCAAATCGCAAATTATGATATGGTTTGGTTTGGTTCGAAAAATAAAATGGGTTGGTTTGGTTTGTAAAAATTTCAAACAGCATGAAATTGTCTGAGTTGAAAATATGGCACAAACCGTCCAAATCAAACTGCGTTCACATTAACACATATCGAAATAAAGTTGAACCAAAAATGAACACCCTGAACTTTGAATAAAGCACATTACCATAAGCCTCTACTCGAACTCCATCACTTCTGTAGTTCTTAAAGCGAGATGCACCCGGCCAATGACAATATTCTGCAAAAAAAAAAAAAAAGTTAAAGCAGAAGTAATACATCATTAGAATATTACCTGGGTGAGTTGCGTATTATACCATACAATTGAAGTTATATCCAGTGAAACATTCAATCATGCCCAATGCTAGGTAATAAACATGTGAAATGTCAAGTGAGAAGTACAAAAGGATCATGGGTGAAACTACGAAAGTGAACCTGGGTCGGAGTTGAATACTGAGTCGGAATCGGAGTCAGTGTCGGCGGAGTAATCTGAATTGTTGTTGGTGAGGTTGAGCCACTTGCGCATGACCACTTGAGCCCAGAAAAGCTGCAGGCATGTGCAACCGAAACACAAATTTTCAGCCCAACATCTCTGCAATCTCTCTCGAGTCAAACAAAAAAATACAAGAAAACGGGAAAAAAAAAAAAAACATACATACATACAACAAGTAATCATCATTCTAAAAGGGGGAAATCTGAAAAACATACAACAATACCTCAGATTGCTGGCGGTGGGGTCTTGAATTCTGCTTCCTCATGTTTAAACAGAAAGTCTAAACGAAAATTTATAAGAAATAAATGGAGAATTGTGAAAAAAAAAAAAACAGATTAAATGGGAAAAAAATTAATATGAATGATTAAACCCGGAGCTCAAGTGGGTTGTTAATTATACCTCTACAGTATTATTTTTAACAGGAGCGAGTTGTGTGCTTCGGGAAGGAGTTTGACAGTGACATTTCGTCTGCGCAAAACTCGCCAACGAAATTAACATTGAATTTCAGAGGATATCAAAATTAAAAACCGCTAAATCGAAAAAAAATCAGGGTGTGGGGTCAGGCTGGGGGATCAGTTTACATGTGTATTCGAATCTGGACATCTGCCATTTTCTCCATTTTGTGACTGCATTTTTTTAATTTTTTTTTTTAGTCTAAAACCAGATAGAACTCTCCACATTTGAAAATTTCCACAATTAGAAAACGACAACACTGGTTGATTACAGCCAGGTCTAATTCCTATTATTGTACATCAATCAATATACAAAAGCCGCAGATCTTGATCATCTAAATAATAAACTATCGTAGTACGAGGAGTATTATAAAGCAAATTACAATTTTGTCCATTATGATATTCAATACTGACCAAAGAAAAACAACTAAGAGGATAATGTTTCATGCTGGAAATCATAGTGTCGATGACTATTTATCTTGCAATTTGCGTTAAGTCAATTATGGGTAGAATGCTTAAGAGAAAGGTATCTTCTAGAAAAAGCTAAAAAAAGTTTTGACTAAAAAAGTGAAAACAGATTAACAGAAAATAAGCAAAAAGAAAGAAAGAAAATCTTCCAAACAGATTATTAGAAGCAAAAAATTTTAACCAGAAAAAATATGTCTTGAGCATGAATCAGAACTCATAGCAGAAATGAATTCCAACTGAAGATTATGAAAGTAAACCAATATAGAAAATTAGTCTGATTCGGAGCAAGTGTTGACAATCTTAAAAGCCAACTCTACGTGCCGCCAAATTGACACTTTTTAACGATTTTTAAGCGATTTTTAAGCCAGATGAACGTACCGTAAAAGATATGAAAGTTGGATTGCTGGACTGCACCTGCAATGTGAAGTGCTATTTCTTCTGCTTCTCAGCACCAGAGAATAAAGTCTACAACTCTACAAGTGGTTGTGTACTCGTGAATGAAAGGGAAAAGAGAATCCACCTTTTGATAATTTATATAATTCAGATCCACCATGATTGCTATGCCACGTGGTATCTTGTAGCCATTTTTAAAATAACTATCATTGACTTCTTAATCCCTGTTTGAGCCAAATTATCATAGAACGAGAATGAAAAATATAACTGTTATTAGGGTTCACATAAGAGAATTTTTGGGTTTATGTGTAATATTATTTTATTGACAGAATGTGTGGTTAAAATGAAGAAAAAGAAAAAAATGAGAAATAGAATGTATGTCAAACATGGGCATAATCGTAAATCAATCGCATAGATGGGTGCTATGCACTATTGATGTGGAGCATTATTCCATCGATACTCGTACTCAATATTTATTTGAGTTTAATTAATTGGATAATAATCCGTTCAAATATAATTAATTTATGAAATAAATTTTTTTATAACTCAGGTGTTCGAAGTTCGTCTTATTAATCTTATAAAAGTGACGGCATTTCTTTTTGGTTCGCCACACAAAAAAATTCGAATAAGGTCACTATTTATACACACTTGAATCGAACGTTCGGAAACGATTTCTCTTCCCGTGGACCTCCCATTGATGATGGGAAATGATGTTTATTTGAAATCTATATTTTGTCCTTTGACTGAATATATTAATCTCAAAATCCAACTAAATCTCAAACGATTGACACGTACCAATTTATGTTGTGACTGACATTACATGCATATTTAAAAATATAAAATTCATTTTCTTATAACTAAAAAACTTATATAATTTATTATTTATTATTGCACGTTGTCATGTTCCTAGGTCATGAAGCAGACAAATAAAGCTATATTAAACTTATTGGCGTCACTCCGTAGATTATGTGTTAGTCATGCTTATCTTCCCAAAAATAGTTTTTAAATTTCGATGGAAATATTGCAATTGGATCCCAAACTTTTCAATTAGTTACAAATTATATTCAAACCTTTCATTTTTACACCATAATGTCAAACCATTCATTTGAATTACAGCTAGAGAACAAATAGACGAAATCCGTACATTCCTCCGTCAGTTGACCCAAAAATGAATTTTCACCACATTTTGATTAATTTTAAAGGACAAATTGTAATTATATATTTCTCCAATAAAATAATTAAAAAAATAACAAAATTGAGGAACTATTCATCTTATTCCCCGTAGCACCCCCACCCCCAAACACCCAACCAAATCAAAATCCACCCACATACCGCCCTTTCACAAAAAAAAAACCCCAAAAAGGAATAACAAATAAGATTTACTAACGCAAATTAATTTATAAATTCAGTCAAAATAAAATATTAATTTCGATCACACATTCGTAACTGCCGCTCATAACTATTCAAACATTTCATAGAACTCATTATCCTTCATATTTATAAACCATTTATAAATTTGTCAAATGGAAGCTAAGAGAGAAAAATCGTTTTCCATGCATTTGGACCAACTTGCACTAAAATGAAAGATTCGGGATCAGAAAATGACAGAAATTAAATGGAGACTCAAGTGCAAAGAGTGGTATAGTTGTGCACCACGTGTGCAAATCTACCTACATTTAATTATAAGCACAACAAACACGATCATGTTAAAGTTAAAGCTATGACAGAATCTGAAAATTCTACATAGATATAAGAGAAAAATGCAACAAGCAACAGTTACCGTGCAATTGTCTCTAGTCACAGTAGTAAAATTACAATGTTTGAAAACATAAACTAAGGATAAATTAAAACCGAACCCTGCTTCAAAGTGGATTAGGCGCTACTAGACATTATTATGGTACACGTCTTTATTTTAGGTTCCTGATATATAAGACCACACCTGGGCAAATAAATGTGTAACAAAACAAAAATTGACATGAGAAATCATGAGTACATTTCAGGCTTCAAAACACCAATATAGGGCAAGTTCCTGTAGAGCTCCGCGAAGTCCATTCCATATCCGACAACAAAGTAATCTGGGCACTGCAACGTTCAAATCCAGTATTAGTGAAATTATCATGTTATGACAGTTCTTCAAACATTATGAAACCATCAAAAATATCGAGTAAAGCATATTCTCCAAGTCTACGAATATCAACAGGTTAGTATGTTCATCCTCAATCCAGGTACTTGAAAAATTCAAGCCTCTCTTTGGCAAATTTACAAATCATTTATGAAGAGGAAGAGTAGTGGGTCCATGAAATGCATGGATGAATAGTAGTCATGAATGTGTGGTTGAATTATTGATTGACTTTAATTGAATTTATAAATTGATTGCCAAAATCTCACTGCTTATAAAATTTGCTTCCAGCTTTTAACTAAAACTACTAAAAATTATAGTTTCAGAAGCATGAGATCGCGTGAGATCAGTCACAAGCAAGCCTCAACCTAAGAACTGAAAAAATGTAAATCCAGGTCAAACAAACTACATTGATGTACAGAAACAAATATCATGTGTTATCGAGCTTAAATGCTATTATCCCAGTGTTCATCTACCATATGAACCAGAACCCACTTAACCAGAAGACATACGAAACTTGAGCTCTTATGAAATTGTAATGGAGTATGATGTAATTTTAATGACGATAAATTGCAGCAGATGTCCCTTACTTATGCATTTTGTACAATCAGGTCCTTAAACTTTTATTATTGACTGTCAGATCCTGACCTTCCATAAAAGCAGAAGAAATAGACTCCATGGACAGAATCGTATAAGTTACCATTTAAGCCACTGTTTCATGAAGATTAAAATCAAATTTTTTAGTAAATTTTGATAAAAGTTGATGGAATGTGTGGTTGACAAGTTGTGTATCTCATGAAATATGTGGTTAAAATTAATAGTTGATTTTGACTTAGATTAAAATCTAGATTTTAATTTTTACCAAACAGTGGTTTAATATCAACTTTTTATTAAAATAATGGTTATACCCATTTATTTCAATTGAAGAAAAAAAATAAAAGTGAAATTGATTTCCTGTTCTCCAAACTCCATTTCATCCAACCCCAATTTGCAAGAACACCAGCACAGCCACCGCATGAGAAGATCAACCTCCACCATCCAAGAAACAATCCAGTCCATAATTGGTGGACAATGTTGAAGCACATGTGGAAGACATCAATTCATTCAAACTGCAGAATTGCATAGTGGTTGTAAAGGGCATTCATTTCTCCCAAAACTCGTAGAATCGCATCTATTTCCCCCCCAAAATTGGAGAATTGCTTCTAGTTGAAAACTTCATTCTCTTCTGCAAAATTATTAACTTCATTTTATTTTGGTTGAAAAGACTGCAGAATTAGTAAGGCTACCCTAGGCCCAGGGTAGCCCCCTTTATGGGTCCGCCCATCGGGGGTGGGAGAGGAGTACATTTATCAATAATATATTAAGAGGTCAAGCTTTATTCTAGAATTTACAACTATAAAATCAAGAGAACCCCACCAGTTGTATAAGCCTTCCTATCAGAATAAGTAAACTACAGGTAACAGCAAATTGGCTGGGACATTAAGACAACAGAAGTGGATTATCTTCAGTTGAATTTCAAGAGCTATATGACATATTATCTACCATATTGTATAACACAAAAACTAACATATAAGAGATTATTATCTGTCAACCAATGCTACATTCCCACACTATAAAACCAAAGGAGGCTACCCTATATACGCAAGCATGGGGAGAGAGATCACCTCAAAGCCACAGTAATACTTTCCTTTACCGACTAGTTCAAAATGAACCTTTCGCCGTGCTCGTTTATCAAGAAGGGTGCAGACAGATATGGAGGATGCACCTTTAGATTTTATGTGATCAATGAGACAGGACAAAGTGCTTCCAGTATCTACAATATCCTCAACCTATGGATTGAAACAAGTAAGTGAAGCAACACTAACATTTGGTAGACAGTTAACAGAGTAATACAACAAAGCAACAGTTGTAGAAAAATTCCTCCCAATGTCAACTGGCAGTACAGAACAAGCTAATACACATAATAAGGCAGGATATGTGCACACTCTAAGTGTAAATGTAATCAATGAAAATTTAACCCAGATTGAGTCTGTGTTGGCCCAGCCCAACCAATCAACTGGAGAGTAAAAAGTGACTCACTTAAAAGTACGATTCAATCATTCTCCTTTTGAGTGGTTATGGCTCACACACGTCCTCCATGATGGAATTTTTCATCTTGGATCATGAGATGTACCTTGTTTGTATATGGTGTGGTATAATATAAGGTGGAAGGAACATGCATAGGGATTGGTTTTACATTGTTAGATAGGAAGGCACTCAAATAGAGGGAATGAACATATAGAAGAAAAAAAGAGAACAGTAGAATCATTCTCCATTTTTTCATATTTTTCAACTCATTTCATCCCTCTTGTCAAACAAAGGAATATAGCTGTCTCTATTGGAAAAATGGAAACACCACCTACCCATCCCTCCACTTGCCATCATTTCACCATTAACAATCTATTCAGGTATGCACTATGCCATGGGCTCAATGTAAATCCCAGAATACGTGGTCCGTATTGATGGGCAACATCACATTCTACCTATACAAACCTGTGATCTGAATCCATTAGATGGCCACTTACTAGTACAATGCAGAGGTATTAGACTAAGGAATTCTAGAAGTCCCTCCTTTCTTGGATACCACTTCTTATTAATTAAAGGCCACAAAAATAAAAGTTCTAAGGGTGTAACAAGTACATACTATTGTTTAACTAGCGTGTGTACTATATGAAGAACTAAACTATCTCAAGGGAACAGATACGCTCAACATTCCTGCCCTAAATGGACCATTTTCTAGTAAGCAATTACTACACTTTCAGTTTGCTTGAATACATGCTACAAAATCAATCCATTCCCAGACAACTGAAAAAACAAAAATCAAGGTGATATGGTCATTTTTTGATTAACCCCGAACAACAATGCCCGAGGTTGTTTCCAGTCATCTTGGAAGTTTTCTCCAGGTGTCCTCGTCAGGCTTAATTGCCGCATGTGACGATTCTATGCCACCTCGGGTTTTTACCTTTGTCTTCTAGGACTCTACTTCCGTCTTTAAACTTATCCAACTCTGATAAGATTAGATTTTAACTAAATTACAACTCCTACTCATACTGAAATACTCAAGCCTTTTACATCTTTTAAATAAATAAGGCTTCTAGTATTCTAATCATATCAAGAGAGTGCTACTTACCTTTATAAATATAGGTTCTAATTCATTATTAAGGTATGTTTTACATTCAATTTATAGTTTTACGCTTATATTTCCCATTTTCGCTAACTTAATCGGAGGGCAATGAGGGCAGGAGATTTTGTTCACGATCGTCCTCAATCCTCAAGCTCGATAATCAACACGTACGACTTTTGGTAGCATCACAAGGTAAAAGTGAAATTAGCACAGAAATTCTTTATTCTCAATGATAAAATTATTACATACCAGAATCACGTGTTTTCCTTCAACATCGACCTTCAAGTCAAAAGGAATTCTGGGATTTCCATTCGAAACAGTGCCCGACCCATATGAATCGGCCCGAATAAAATCTACAAAAATAGGCAGTTGGATTTTCCTAACAAGGTCCGCTAGGAACAGAAAAGCACCAGTAGCAACACCTACAATAGCTGGAGCGTTGGTTTGAGGACTGAAATCTTGGGTGATTTCAGAGGCCAACTCGGAGACTCGTTGTAATATTTGCTGTTCTGTCCATAGAATTTTCTCTACGTGCTTCTCCAAATCCATGGACGGAGAACTAGGAATTTTGAGGTTTGTTATTCTTGGTTTTGGGACGCGAAATAGAATAGGATGGGGTGCAGTGGGGCCGCGGGGATGCCTACGGAGTACGGACTGTGTTTGAATTGAGTAGTGCTACTCATGGAGGTGTAAAATCCCAACTAGAAAATAAGGTACACGTGGCAAAGTATATTCTTTTGATAAAAAGTCACAATTATCCCTCATTTATACTTTAGTTTAAATCAATGTTTTTTATTCCTAATATAGGATTAGTTTGATTTATCTC
>CAIGRQ010345600.1:0-14152 GCA_903798375.1 Fraxinus sp. D2006-0159 | reverse complement strand
CCTGAAAAATGTAAATTTAGGGTGTGTTTGATGAATATAAATGAAAAAATAATGTATTTTAAATAGTGATGTGATGAAAAATATGTGGTTAAAAAATAAGAAATTTTTTTAAATTTGTGTAATATTATTTTATCGAAAATTGTATTGTTGAAAATGAGTATTGAAAGAATATATTTTTTTTTAAGAGCGTGTATCAAACATGGCCATAAAATGTAAAGTTACACTAACTTTTTAAGAATTAATCAATTTTGGTCAAAATTGTTGACTTTAGGTCAACTAACTAATAAATTAATGATTTCCATTCATTTGAACTCTATGTACAATTTTAAAAATTTAATACCATGAGTACTATAAAATGAAGGTATAGGTCAAATCCGCATAAAGGTAGAAGGTTTAGTAACATGATTGCAATTTGTTTGTAAAATAATTGTAACCGTTACACATGGACAAATGAAATTTTCATTTATGATCACTGAACTTTTGGATATTTTCATTTGAACCACTCAACTTCCATTTGATTCAATTAATTCATTAAACTTTAATTTAATATCAGTTTTCACCACATTATCAACTGCGATCTCTAAATTTGATGAAAATTGCTTAATTTGGATGCCACACACAATAAACCTCGACTTAAATCTCACATTTCATGCTAGTTTGTTGGAGGCAGAACGAGATTGTACAACACGATATGAAGTATTGATTGAAACAATAACATAAATATAAAGACAAGAATTTAATTTTGCAGAGAAATTTGAATTTTATTCAATTATAATGGAGAAAAAAATTACAACAATTGTATTTTTTTACAACTATTCTAATTTCTGTAATAATTCAACTTGTACCTCGAATTCAACAAAAAATCACAAATAATTCAAAATTTACCAAATAGGATTGAAACACACCCTAAAACTGAATCAACACTACGAAATACTTTTGTAGAAGGCCCCTTACTAAATTTAACACATTCAACCACATTTAAAGCATATGCAACAAAATAGCTTCCCCATACATATCTCTACTGGTTCTGTTCCTAAAAATTGAATAGATGGCATTGTCGGTGATGTTGGCAAAGCGGCATTACACATATCCTCCAAATTCTATCAAGCTGTATTTTCCAACACAGACCCAAACTAAATCCAATGGTACTGTACCAAATTGAATATCCACCACGATACTAAACCTTTGCAACTTAATTTTCAACGACTCTGCATGACTTTGTAAGATGTATAACTGAAACTTTTTTCACCCCTCCAATACAACACGGACACTTCTATAAACTTTCAAAACTCTACCTCCACTAAAAAACTTGTACCATTTTGAATCAATAGTACTTAACGAAATGATATTGTTCTTCAAATCTAAAACATGTCAAATATAATCAAGTGTTCTAACTATCCCATCCAATAGCCTAAATTTGGCTCTTTCAATACTTGCTGCTCGATAAGGTCCTTTGTTTTCCATGACCACGACACATTTCAAACTATTTCATATGTTACAAACAAATCCCAATTGAGACACATATGAAAAACACAAGTTGAAATCATTTTCATCATACTTCAACGGTGAGAGTGTCATGACTATATAAAATTGTGTCTCTAAAAAAAGTAAATGAAGCGGGCAATGAACAAAAAAAAAAAAAAACCAAGTCTAAATCATTTTCATCATACTTTACCTCTAAAGTCTTTAAATCAACGACGATCTCGTTAAAAATAGTTAGATTATCTTCTAACAATATGCCTTTTATCATTCGATGAGAATACAAATACAATTTCAAATGTAATTTGCTTGTCATACTCTTGATTGCCCCACCTTCAATCACAATGCAGCTACTATTTCTCCTTCAAAATGTCTTGAAAAATATTATTCGAAAGATGAATTTGTGAAAGTGCCTTCTGATCCTTGCATTAATTTTCCTCCATAGACCAAGTTGAGAACATCTTGCCAATCTCAACAACGCATCATCAAACTCCATCGGAACAAGTAGTACTTGCATCTTCACCTGCCACAAGAAGAATCTAGTGCTGCGATCCAAAAAGGAATATCATATTTCATAGTTGCTATCAAGAACAAAAAACCTTGAACAAATCAAAAACCAATAGCTTTGATACCACTTGTTGGGGCGGAACGAGGTTGTACTGCACGATACGAAGTATTGATTGTAACAACAAGGTGAGCACAAAGACAATAATTTAATTTGATAGAGAAATTTGAGATTTTATTCAACTATAGTGGATAAAAGAATTACAACAATTGTGTTTTTCACATATATTCTAACTTCTGTAATAATTCAACTTGTAAAGAATGGTCAATTATATAAGGAGACATCAAAATCTTAATAGTATTTTTAAAAATGAATATAAAAAAAAAAGTGTGGAATAAATGAAACAATATTTTTCCAAAACACAATTCATCACTATGCAACGTTATTAGTGTTACAAAAGGGGAAACTAGTGTTACAAAAGGGGAAAATAAAATAAAATAAAAAACTGTCTCCTTTTAAGTTAAATACATTGCCTAATTTCCATAAATAGTAGCTTTACTATTTTTGCCTTTTCAGTGTCATGGAAGATCAATTTAGATGTAGGGTTTTTGAGATTAAATTTTGTGAAAAGTAAATTTTTTAAAGATTGTGTGACTAAATAGCATAGCAATTTTATGATTTTGAGCACAAAATTATTTATTGAAAGAATGTGAAATAAAAAATTAATTATAAAAAATGAATTTTTAAAAAAAAATACTTCATTCGTCTCATTTATATAAATTAGTTTTATTTTTCACAAGAATTAAGAAATCTTACTATTGAAAAAACAATTTTTGTCAAAATTTTTCCTAATTTATCATTATTTAATTATTAACAACTAGCAGTAAATTATTATTGGAAGAAGCAAATAAATTGAATTATTTAATTTTCAATTCTCACATTCATAAATTATTTGGATGATTTTCAGAAATATGTATCTTTATATTTGTACAATTTCAAGATTTAGTGGAAAAGAATAGTTATAATTTCATAAATTAAATAAGGGTAAACAAAACATGGGATAGAGAGAAACCTATGCAAATGAGATGGAGCGAATATCTATTTACTTGACTGAATATTTATTTCCTTGGGAAAATAAATCGGCAGAGAATTAAAAAAAATTAAAAAAATTCCATGTGTTGAGCCAATAGGTAGACGGAGAAGGCAGAATCAAGATTAAAAAAAGATTTTTATTGCAGCCAACAGGAGATATAACAGAAGAATAAAGCTGCTCAGCCAGCGTTGGTGATAGTAGGTTGGAAATAGGTGCCACATGTCAATACCTGTTTAGCTCTGTTTTCTTCTTCTTTTTAACTGTCCAATTATTTCGCAACACGTGTCCACATTTTTTTTAACCCCTTGTTTTTTGTAGCAAAACTCTATAACAGCATTCGGGCTCTCTCTCTCTAGTTGTTTTCCCGCTTTCCAAATGAATAAATCTAAAGTGACAGAGTTGTCACGACCTGCCCCAACCACCTAGCCAATAGCCGGGCGCCACGTAAGTCACAGGGTCGTGACAGCCCTGTAACAGTATCACGACTCTTTCCGAATTGGTTACTTTCGTAGTTTTAATTTCAGTTTCAAAGCCGCTCAAGAAACCACCATTTCCCTTTTCTTCATCATTTCTCACACTGAGACTCAGTACAGTTTGGAGTATGAGCAAGACAAGTGGTAGCGGTAAAGTAGCCGCAACATCTGACTGCGGGGACTGCCTGATTTCGTACGTAAAGGAGCAAGATCGGGCTACGTTTTCTTTGGTGTGCAAAAAGTGGCATGAAATTGATTCTTTCACGTTAAAGCATGTGACTATTGATATGTGTTACACCGCCAGTCCAGATCGGCTCTCACGATGGTTCCTAAACCTCGAGTCGCTCAAGCTCAAGGGACATCTACGCACTTCCATCTTCAACCTTTTTCCTTGTGACTGGGAGGCTATGCGACGCTGTGGATTGAGGAAATAGTCAATGTCTTTTAAGAAAATGAAGGCGCTGCATCTTCATAGAATGATAGTTAAGGACTCGGACCTTGAATTGATTGCCGCTACAGCAATTGGGAAGGGTCTTGAAGTGTTGAAATTTGATAAATGCTATTGATTCTCAACTAATGGACTGTTGCACACCTGTCGCTCTCTCCGGTATTAATTTTGTTATGTGGTTATTTCTTTTCCTATTTTTCACTAATTTTCTTTAAAACTTTCGGTTAGCCATGGTGTTTATGTTCATTTTTTATTTAGAGTTTTCAGGATCTTGACTGAGTTTTTCTAGGTATTACAAACTCTTGTTGCACTGTATAAATTTATGTATAGATGTGTGTACTCAAGTAAAAGATGTCCCTCAGATATGTTAGATCATCTAGAATAAGATGTAACCCCTTTTGGAAGCCTAAAAAAAAAAGGTAGAGTTACTTGTGCTTTGTAGTTAAAAAAGTCCGCAATTCTCTTATTTTCGTTATTTATTATTATTATTTTTATCATATCCATATTCTTTCTTGACGTTTCAAGATTAGCAAAATCTTGAATTGAAATTTTCGAGGAAGCAGATGATTGTTTCAAATATAGATAAATAGCTTAGTACATATATGTATGACGAATCATTGCATTGATCAATTATCATGTTTCAATGAATTAGTGTGTTGAAAATAACACATTTAGTAGTATTTTAGATATCTTGATGTTTTTTATCCTAAGAAGGCCAATGGAAGGTACAAAATTGGATTGCATAGGAATTGGGGTCACTGGATGTAGATAAAAAACAAGAAAGCATCCAATTAGGAATTGGGGTCTGTGTTGCTGATTTGTCAAAACAAGTTTTTGATGATGATGCCTTATGTTCTACCTTTATCTGCTAAAGATTAATCCCCTCTCTATTCCCATTCTCTATAGTTAATGTACTTTGTCCATATCAATAGAACATACTTGGATAATGCATGTTTCTTTTACCATTGAACTAAAATGAAAATAATCAAATGTCTATGTGTATGTATTGGTTTTGGAATAAGGGTTATTGGCCTGAGTACAGTGATAATGCGGTCATATAAAGGGATTAGATTGTCCTTTATCTTCCCTCAAAATCATATGTATAAAGTGAATTTCCCTTAAATCTGTAGCCCCTTTTGAAAATATAATTTGAATGATATATTGATGTCATTAGTTCCTTTTTTCAAAAAAATTATTTACTTCTTTGCAGGAGTTTGAGGACCTTGGATATGAAAGCGAGCAGAATAATTGAAAATGATGGGGAATGGCTACATCAACTTGCTCTAAACAACACAGTTCTTGAAAACTTGAACATCTACCTGACAAATGCCAAAGTCAAATTCAAATATGTAGACCTTGAACTGATAGCCAAAAACTGCCCATCTCTGGTCATGGTGAAAACTAGTTATTCTGATCGTTGGTTTCTTCCACAATGCAGCTGCATTAGAAGAGTTTCATGGGTGCCGTCTAGTCCATACATTAGAAGTGTGTGCTGCCGTACCAGTTCCCCAAAGATTGTGCTCCTTTGGTCTTATGTACATGGAAGCTTATATTCCGATTGTCTTTCCTTTTGCTGCTCGACTTAAAAAGTTGGATATGGGCCTATGTAAATGGCTTCATCCAAAAGATTATTGTCTCTTACTGTAAAGGTGTCCCAACTTGGAAATACTTGAGGTAAAACTTGAAATTTGTGTTTCTCCTATTTTGTGTAATCATGCATATGCATTTTCGTTAGCGTTTGTTGGTTTTCGTTAGATTGTTGAATGTAATATCCTCTTCGACAAAATCAGGCACAAGTAATTTTGTAGGCCACACATCTTCTTTTCTGATAGATAAAGAAGTAAGAAGCACGAATACAGACGTGCAAAAAGTACATGGTGTGACAATGACACACCGACATTTGATTTTTTAAAGAGGTAGAACACGACACTTCGGGGGAACATCAATATAATCTCATTAAAATTATATATTTCTATATTTATCTTAAATTTATACTTTTTTCATTTTTCAACAAAATTAGAACTTCTTTTACAATGAAATCTAATTTGAATCATAGAAATGTCTGTTTGTTGTATCAAGATAATTCAAGGTTAAATCTAAACTCTACATTTTTTGTTTATACTCTCAAATTTACAAAATAGAGCTTCGCGTGTCCTTGATGATGTGTGAACTGTAAAGAAGATGAATAATATGGGACATCGTGTCACATGTGCCCTAGGTGTGTTCGTGATGTGTTTCCTAATTTTTTTAAATTTTAGAAATTTATGATAAATAAGTCATAATGTCTATAACTTATCCTTGAAAGTCTAAGAAGTGTCAGTTTCTTACACAGACACGCCACCTAAATAGAAGTGGTCATCCTCCATAAAATATATAAAATAAAATAAAAATTATTGCTGAGAATATTTGATATTACGAACTTATAATATATGTGGAGAATGGTATCAGTTTAGTGCTAGCAATCTTTTCTAAGAATATCAACCAAGCAGAAAATCAACAACTGAGCCAAGTCAAAACTAGGGAATTGGTCTTGGTCATGATGAAGTTTCTTGTAAATTGACAAGACAAAATACTCCAAAGTTACTATTAAATTAGGAGAGTAAGAATATCACATTTATTGTCTTATGCTCTTATATAGACAANTTTCTAAGAATATCAACCAAGCAGAAAATCAACAACTGAGCCAAGTCAAAACTAGGGAATTGGTCTTGGTCATGATGAAGTTTCTTGTAAATTGACAAGACAAAATACTCCAAAGTTACTATTAAATTAGGAGAGTAAGAATATCACATTTATTGTCTTATGCTCTTATATAGACAATGTTGAACCGTTTAGACATCACATTTATTGTCTTATGCTCATTTTCTGTGTTCATTAATAAAATTTTAAGTTAAGTAATTAAACATGATTTTGTCTTTGTGGACAGGTAACGGACGCTATTGGAGATGAAGGATTGAGAGTTGTAGCTCAGATTTGTAAGAAATTGAAAAGACTGAGGATTGTGCGTTCAGATTTATCGATCTATCTTACACACGGAGGATTAATTTCTGTGTCACAAGGATGCCTTGAATTGGAATTCTTAGATATTGTTGTGTCTGAAATCACAAATGCAGCCCTACAATGTGTAGGCATTCACTTGAAAAAGCTCTACAGCTTCCGGTTGGACTTGGTTATATACCCTGTATACCCAGAGGATATAGTAGATTTTCCGCTTGATTGTGGAGTTCGATCTTTGTTGATAGGTTGTCAAAAACTTACTGGCCTTACTTTGTATCTTCAGTCTGGTACGCTAACAGATGTGGGTCTCAGTTATATTGGAAAGTGTAGTCCAAAAGTGAGATGGATGCGTTTGGGTTTTGTTGGGGAATTTGATAATGGTCTTATGGAATTTTCCAAAGACTTACCTTGCCTCCAAAAGTTAGAACTGAGAGCATGTCGTTTCAGTGAAGGTGCACTAGGAGATGCTATACTACGACTACCTTCGTTGAGGTGTTTGTGGGTGCAAGGATACATTGAATCTGGAGCTGATTGGGATAAGGTACATAAGAAGCGTCCGAAATGGATTACTGAGTTCATTCCAGCAATACAAGTTGTCAATTTTTATGACATTCTAGAAGATGATCCGTTGAGAATAAAGCCCAAATTCTAGCATATTATTCACTTGCTGATCGGAGAACAGATTTTTCATCTACAGTTGTGCCCTTCATTCCCAAGGTTACAATCGACAAATAAACGTGTATACATTTGAGATCCTTGTGCTTAGGTGTCATGGAGTTGAGGTACTTTCTGTTCCGAGTTTAGTGTAATAAGTTTGCTTTCTTATGTGATAAGAAAGCAATTGTTTTTTCACAAGTGTATAGAATTTTGATGTGTTAGAGTCGTGTAATGTCTGGTAATGCTTGGAACCATTTATTGGTTCAGTAATTTTTTGTTGTGACAAACATCAGAACTAGTTTTTTGTTTGTAAATCCAATATCTTGTCAAGGATGAAGCACATTGCACTATATTTTCACTCTGTTCACGAGTCACGACCAAGTGAGCAAAGGTGTTCTTTACTGTCTTGCATTTCTACAAAGTATTGGCTAGCATATGCTCTCATAAAGCTTATTGCTACAGAGCTATTTTTGTTTCGTTTCAGCTACTGAACTGATTTTTGTTGAAATGATAATGTAAATGCATAAAAAAGTTGAATCGCGTCATAAATTTTTTGCAAATATTTAGGTTTTCTTTCTGGCAAATGAAAAAGAACATATGCTTAATAAGTTTTCAGAAAATCCATAAAATGAAAATGATAATGATCCAACATACTTAATATATCTATTATTCCCCCTTCACATATCTATTAGGAACAGAAAATTACCTTGATTTTTCGTGCCAGAATTGTGAGCAGTTCAAAATGTTGGTGATGGTTCAGACATGGCGATACGCATGGTAGTGGTCTTGGGTTAGAGTGGGATGGATGGAAAAAGATTTACCTTTTCATATTTTTGAATTTTTTTTGTTTTAAATTTTCCTTTTTCTTTTTGTGTGTGTTAATTTGACTAAATTGTCCTTTGAAATAAAAAAAAATAAGGATAATTACATTGCACATGAAAACTGACGTCCTCCTAGAATAGTTTTCCTTCAAAAGGACTATTTGAACCATAAATGAAAATATTTGGGACCATTTGTGTCATATTTGAAAGGTTTGGACCAAAAATATAATTTGAGGAAATGTTTGGAACCACTTACACCAATTTTCCTGATAAAAATGTATACATTTAAATCTACAACTTATCGGTTGAACTAGTGATCAATTGATCAAGTTATAATCTCAATGGATAGAGTATGACGAGTAAATTATTTGAAGATAATTCATAATAATCTAGGTGGGGTGGGGTGGGGTGGGGTGGGGAAGGAGGGGGCTGTATGAATAATCATTTCCTTAATGAAATTTAAACCGTGGATTTGGTGAATACTCAAAAAATAAGTCATATGTTGAGGATATTTCATATTTCTAGAATTAGAATTCAAGAGGAATAGTGTAATTCCTAGATCTGTAGCTGCACATTAATTAATTAATTAATTAATTAATAATAATTTAAACACATTGCTTTAATTTGCCCACAATATCTCCACTCTTACATCGTTTACCTTTTGGAACCAGACACACTCCTATATTCTCTAGTCTTGCACCAATATCATATTATTCGAATGATAAGAATGAGCTTTTTCGTGGACTGGCCTTGGAATTGGACAAGGGTGTGATTACCAAATTTCAGTATACTCTTACCTTAAAACAACTTTTGTTTGTTCTTTTACCATGTAAGGTTGACATAATCTTCTTACCTCATAAACTTGACTAAAAAAAGAGAACCCACTTCAAAAGTTCGTCTAACTCATTTCTAAACTTATAATCCCACTCCAAAATACAATTCTAATTCTATCCTTCGTGGGATGTATTCAACAAGGAAAATTAAGGCTTTGTTTGATTGCAATGAATTTCATGAAAAATGTCACAATCGAGGAAAACGAATTGCACTTTGGCCGTTTAATTGCAACGTGGAAATGGAAACAGAATTCCAAAGTACAATCACTTTAAACTGTATTTTCTTTATTTTCATGGAAAACAAATCCAAATATATTTGGTGGATTTTTATTTTCCAACTAACATGAAATTGGAATTCCTTTCCGCATTTGTCTATCAAACGGACCCTAAGTAAAAAAGAAAAGAAAGCCCAGTAGATCAAACAGCTTAGTTTGGACATATTTTGAGATTTTTCAAATTAAACCATTTAAAACGGTTTGGTGAATTTCCCAAAGAAAATCAAATCATTTTTAACGTGCAAACCAAATTAAAATTTGTGGGGTCTATTCAGTTTCAACCTGCAATTTAGAGATTCTACGAGTTTTAACTCCTGTAACCTCAAAAACTCTCCAATTTACACAATTTTTAAGGAGAGGGAATAGGGATAGGGTTGTCACTATGAAAGTCAAGAAAATAAATTCGGTAACTATTTATTGTAAGGATCTTGTTACATATACATTAAGATTTATATAAATGATTACATATTGTCATATATCACTCTACCATTTGTCAATTTAAAATACAGTTATCTTTTTCATCCAATCATTTCTCTACATCATTTTCGGTAACCGCTTATATACTATTTTGATGTACAAGTAACAAAGTCCTTATTCTAATTGTTTGAATTGTATGACCGTACAAGTATAACGAAGGGTTTATGCGTTAAAATCTAATTCGTGAGGTGCATTAAAAGATGTCTTGGAATTTATGGGCATTAAATGGGTTTTATAACCATTTTGTTGGTAAATTTGAATGAGCTTTTACTTTTTAAATGGATCCTATTTGTACTATAATTTTACACATTTCTGGCCAATTTGATCATACCAAATCAATTCAAGTGTGATTTGGTCTCAGTTAGAAGATGGAGAGCTAACATGACGTGGTAGTTCTTGTCTATGACTTCAAAATGCATTAAAAGAGGGAGCGATATAGAAATAGTAACATGACATATGGTAGTTACTAAAGATTTAATTGACTTACAGTCTTAGACCTTCTAATAGCCAAGTAGAGTGCCATATACTTGGCCGATCCTAAATTCATCGGAATTTTTTTTTTTTTTTTAAAAAACCTATTTGTTGACGTGCATTCCAAATCTTCAGTCCAAAAACTATCTTTATTATGGAAGGAGGTGAATGTTCCACAACAAGAGAAATACTCAGACATAGACCAGTAGAGAAGGCTGTTATGTGCCACAGCGACACTAATGAGGTGAAAAAACTTAGATGAAAATGGAATTGCTTAGGTAGTAGGGAACTCCGCGTAAAGAATATTTGTATTTTTTTTCTATAAGCAATGGCATGCTTTCAGCTATTTGCAGTGCTTCAACATTATAATTAATGATAAGTGTAGTTTTTATATTTATTCGAGACTCTAAATCATGATATTTTATTGTCTTTTAAATAAGATTCTACATAATTTATGTTTATTATATTTTCTAGGTAAAACTTTATGTTTAATGAAGATTTGAAGAAAATATTGCAAAGTAGTGAAAAAATGAAAAAAATCATTGTACGAGGACTAAATGACATGGGCTGCACAAATAAATTTATTTTAAGAATTAATTTTCATTACATGAAAGTTTTTGGACTTGGAAATAAGAATGAATTTAATTTGGTATTGGAATTTACTGGCCTCAATTTTGGCTTCTAAAAATTGGACTACAGATTGGCAGCCATATTATATCATACTATATTGCACTTTATAGTTACTGTAGATGCAATAGTAACTAATGAGATGTTGTTATTCATTTTCTCAGTTTTCACTCCTCCAGTCCTTCAATTTTATACATTTCCACACCATTTTCCCTCAATCTCCTATAAAAATGACATCGTATTATAAGAATGATTATTCTTTCTTCTCGATTATAAACTCATATATTTAGAATTTTCAAAGAACTATAAAATTAATTTTAGGAATATCAAGGAGGTTCGTTTTTATTATGAAGAATTTGATTTTATCTCTATGTAATGGTAGACACATTGGAAATTGGTTCCAAAATAGAAAGGCAAGATTTAAAACTAAACAACTGGAGAAAGATTATGAAGTTGTTAAGAGACATTTTGAATAAGCAGAAAATAATGTTCTACAAACTTAAAACCAGAAACTTGTCTACTGTGTCGAACTTATTTAAACCCAAATGAAATGTCAATCAACGAAAACACTAACTATATCTGTGTGTGTGTGTGTGTGAGAGAGAGATAGCTCAAGTGCAGATGAAGTACCAAAAATTAACAAATTTTTCATAATTTATTTATTTGTTCATTGCAAATGGTTTACCGCTCGGTGGAAGAAATCAAGAAGAATAAATACCATATGTTGTTTTAATGTGTCAAGGTAAAAAGAAAAAACAAAAGAAATTGAACTACGCGCTGCGTGGAAGCACAAAGACACGGTCTCCATGCTTCGCGGAGACACAGAGTTAGTGTCTCCGTGCTGCTCGAAGACACGGAGTCCGTGTCTCCACGCAGCACTGAGTCCATGTCTCTGCGCTACGCGGAGATCTGATCTCCGTGCCGTGTCTCCACGCAGCGGAGATCCGGTCTCCATGCGCGGAGACATGGAGCCAATGTCTCCGTTCAGAACGGAGACTGTAAATAAAGTTTTATTTCTTTTTTTTTCGCCAAAAATGAACATTTCATTAAAAACACAAAACTTCATTCCATACATACACGAAAATGCCCCCCACGAGGGGCACTGCCCCCTCAACCCCGTAACCTGACTGGTCAGTTCGATCCACGTCGAGGGTGTTTTCTCCAAAGGGTCCAAACCCCCCACGAGAGGCGTTGCTTATTTCCTAGATTACTTCAATAACCGATTTCCTTATTTCCTTGAGGATAAGGAAATTTTCAAGATGGAAGGAGTTGTAATGGATGTTTAGACAAATATTAAGCCAAGATGTTTGTCTAATTTCCTTATTTCATTATTGCTCTTTTATTTTCAATCAAGATTGGCCTTGTAATTTGTTTTTCCATATTGCTCTTTTATTTCCAATAAAGATTGGCCTTGTTATTTGCTTGTCCATGAAGGGATATTTTGTAATGGCAATTTATTGGCAAGAGAACGTGAATGAAAGTATCTCATGAATTTGTCTTCAATCTTGTGTTGATTTGGGAGTTGTTGGTTTACTCGAATTAACCAATACAAGAAGGCCTAGGGCCCTCGAAGTGTCCCACCATATCACCATCATAGGTCTTCGACGTAAGGACAATCCTTAGTCCTTATCCATCAATCGACCCATTACTTGATCCATATCCCAAATACGTAACACACACGTCATAAATGCACCCCTAAGATATCTATTCTCAATATTACCGGTTAGCCCACCTACTACTAATGGACCTACTAAAGTGAGAACATGCCTAGTGTCAAACCTCACAATTGCAATCCCAAGCAAATGTACACACCAATCAAGTAGTCATTCATACAAATAGGATTTCACGCGCAAATGCAAATATAATAGTAACAACAAAAGAGTTTTTCATCAATAAACCTCACACGGGTTGTAACTAGACCCAGTGACAACGTTCATCTTACCTCTCACTTTTTCATACTATTTATTATTCTTTTTAAAATAGACCCTTTACAAAATATCCAGTTTTACCGCAGTTATAACATCGTTTACCTTTCACTCCCGACTTGTTGAACGAGAATGCCTTTGATCTTTTGTTGTAAAATCAAAAAATTACATTTGCCATTAAAATATTTAACTCAACATATGTTGTCATTTTATCAAAAGAGAATTAATTACCCCAATAGTCACCGAAATTTTTCACTAGGTCACTGAACTTTAAGAATTACGTGGTTAGTCACTAAACTTTCGAAACTGCAACCCCATCAATCACTAAACTTTAAAAATCATCTCATTCGTCACTGAACTTTGCAAAAAGTTTTCCAGATGGTCACTGACCCCATAGAAGTTTTTTGCAAAGTTCAGTGACAAATGTGGTGATTTTTAAAGTTCAGTGATGGATGAAATTGCAGTTTCGAAAGTTCAATGACTAACCAGTTTCGAAAGTAACCTGGTGGAAACTTTTGGTAAAGTTCAGTGACTATTAGGGTAATTAACTCTATCAAAAGATGTACAAAACATAAAATGCAATCAAACAACTATCACAAGCAAAATAAAGGCACATATGACACAGAATAGCCAATCAAACATTTCTAAGGTCACATGCAATACTAATATCGAGTAATAATATAGCCACACTATCAATAATAAATATAAAGTACAATATATAAAGCTCACACAGAATTTAATATATCAAATTTACAAAGTATTCAAGACACGAATTCACAAATAATATTCCAAGTCTGTCACCAGACAATGGTTACATGACGGGCTGGTCGTGGGTCGGTTCGGTTCGGTTCGGGTATGTTCTGTTCCAAAATTTTCTAGTATTTAATAAATGGAACCGTCGGATCCAAATATAATTATAGAATCGTTCGGGTTCGGCTCCGTTCGGTTCGGTTTGGTTCCGTATCATAATTAATTTTTAAATATTTACAGCAATACTAAATGAATATAACTAATGACATTTCATTCGTAACTTTTACAAATTAACGTAGTACAATTCAAAAATATATAAAT
>CAIGRQ010345562.1:0-10898 GCA_903798375.1 Fraxinus sp. D2006-0159 | reverse complement strand
TTTTGATGCAAATGAAGGCCAAACGAACACAAAATTCAAAAATTTTCCGGGTGGAAAATTATACCAATCAAACACACATAATTAACAATTCCCTGCAAAATAATTTCTAGGCAATTACTTTCCCTGGAATTCATTTTCTTTCCACCTATTTTCCACCTTTGCAATCAAACGGACCATTAGGTCAATTGTACTGTAAATCGATAGCTCGAAACCATTAAAAAAATAAAATAGAAAAGGAGTATACAAAAATTGTCCAAAATGCATTTTCACCAAAAATAATTAAATATTTAAGAATGAAGCACTACATTTTGATTCCAGAAAAACTGGTTTTTTCCTGCTGGTTCATTTCGAGAAATAGGATGATGTTAGAAGATTCTATTTCCTCATTAATTTATTAGTTATTTTTTTAAAAAAATAAGAGTATTATTGCAATTAATATATTAGGAATTTACAAAAAGTATAGGTAGGGTCCACACTGTTAAGATTTGAGGTTCTATCTTAAAAGGTCAACCTTGTTAAGAGGAGTAGTTCAAACTCATGTTGGCTCGTTTGAGCAGATCAATTTTGAAATTCGCATGCTCAATTTTTTTGAGTCTTAATCGGATCGAATCGCTCGTTGGAGTTTATTGGGCTCTGATATCATGTTAAGATTTGAGATTCCATCTTAAAAGTCAACCTTGTTAAGAGGAGTAGTTCAAACTCTTATAAATTGATCTATATTTTCACCTTAATTTGATGTGAGATTCTATCACTTAACACTGACAACCTCTGTTTGACTCATGTTTATAAAATATTTATAAGCATTTAATTTACTTTTTATTCACACGGTTGGAGATATATACGAGTTCTATTTCATTATCTATCACTTAATTCTATATATTTGTAATTTAAATCGTTTATCTAAACTCCCCATGCATTATGAGATGATGGCTTTGCTCTTGTTGACTTGTAGACAATAATTTCTTTAATATGAAATATTAAAAATGGTGACCTCTGACTATGAAGAAAAGGTTTGAAAATTCAATAATTTTGTATGACGAAGGTTCTTAAATAATTCTTCTTATCTTTTGGTATAGGTTCTAATCTAGTGAATTGGGTTGCATATGTACTGATCTTTAAATCATATGAGCCAATGTTTATTATAGATTTTTTGAACAAAAATTAATTTCTTGAAAATATTAAAAAGTAAGAAAAATTAATTCATTACTTTATTAGAAGAATTTATGGTTGAGAATAAATTTAAATATAAAAAAAAATTAGAAAATAGTGTCTAACATGGGCTTACTCTTTTAGTAGGAGATAGCTCGTCAAATTTAAAAGTTTTAGTAGGGATGTAAATAAGTTGAGTCAAAGATCGCGGCACGATCACGATTCAGACTTTTTTTGTCCGAGCCGAGCCAAAGCTCGACCAAAAAATCAAAGCTTGGCTCAAGTTTTCTTCTCGGGCCTTACCGAGTAGAGCTGAGACGGCTCATTTTATTTTAAAGCGGTTAAATTCGAATTTTTTGTTAACAATGTAAATTATGTGCAATTTATACTAGTTGTAGATTAAATAAAGTTACAATCCTCCTGCTTTTTTTGGGTTTGGGATCGACTACAATCGAAATATGTGAAGTTAAAATTGTACATAAACAAAATATTTCGATAAATTTTTGTTGAAACAAATAAATTTGAAAGTCACATAATTTTTTTTATTTAAAAAAAAAACTTAAAAATTATGAAGCTGCCTGCTTCTTGTGTTGCTTGCTTGGGCAGCTTGTAGCTATTGCCTCCTTTTAGAAGCAGGCAGGCAGCTTGCCTGGCAAAAATGGCCTGTCCGTGTCAAATGTCGTTTTGGCCAACCACACGGATAGGTTCGGGCTTGGATCGACGCTAGAAAATGAGGCTCGATCCGAGCCTCGGTTTGATCCCATCGAACCTCAAGCCAACGAACCGGATTCACATCCTTAAGTTCTAGACAAAAAATTTTACAAGGCATTTTCAAAAGTAATAAAAAAATAAATAAACAAAAAATCATTTAATTTTTNGAGGCTCGATCCGAGCCTCGGTTTGATCCCATCGAACCTCAAGCCAACGAACCGGATTCACATCCTTAAGTTCTAGACAAAAAATTTTACAAGGCATTTTCAAAAGTAATAAAAAAATAAATAAACAAAAAATCATTTAATTTTTTTGTCGATGACCAGTAAATAGATAAATCTGACGAAAATTAATATTCTGTCATAATTTGATTCTACCAACACAATTATTATCAGCTAACATGACGTGATACGATCGTTTATTGCCAATAAATAGAAAATGGAAAACATAAATGAAATTTGACATTAACATAAACCAAGGAATACGAGGTCAGCGAGATATAGCTCAAGCAATTTTAAAACTTGGGACAAAATCGCAAAGGGCCTTCAAATAAAAATTAATGAGCAAATAGTTGCCTACATAAATATCATCAATGGTTGCTGATGATTTGATTGTTGACAATTTCATTGAAATTAATGGATTGGTAATTTAGACGAATTTTTTGACATCGACAATAATATCGTTAGTGATGTTGTTAAGAATCACCGATAAAATTTGTCGGTATCACTCAAAAGATTTAGTTGTCTCGATATTTTTTTTATTTTCTTACAAGTTACGGACAAGTTAAAATATTTTTTTTGTTTTCCTAATAATACAATCAACTTAGAAATTATAATTGTTAACTTTCATCTTATTTTTAATGAAAATGAGCTACGTAAAATAATTTTTTGGAGAATGTACAGTTAAAAATAGGGAAATTTTTTGAATTTTTAAGTAAAATATTTTATTATGACAATGTATTATTGAAAATAAATTTGAAAAAAAAAATTTGCTTGACCAAAAAAAAAAAGAGAATAAAATTTATGACAGTTATATCTCTCAGTAGGACCCAGGTGTGAAGCAACTTTTGCTTGACAAGATGCTTTTTACAAAATTGCCATAACTTATCTTAGAAAGAATTATATTTGGAAGGGCAAATATGTAATTTAACCAATTTCGGTAAAAATTAAAAACTAGCTCCCTTCTAACAATTACACCGTATAACGATTGGAATTCATCTAGAAATAAGGCCAAAATGGTTACCAAACGGGGGGCTTAATCTCGAATTCTTATTTGACTTTTCTGAAAAATAGTTGCATTTCTTTACATCAAACCCTTATTTGATATTAATTTTTGTCAAAATCAATTTATTTTAAACTTATTACACATTCTCCCACTGAAATAATTTTGTACATTAACCCATAGTTTTTCTCAACTTTTTAATTATATATTCTCTAAAAGATTACTTTCAACAAATCACTTTTCAAAAATTAAAATCAAGCAAGGATTTTTTATTTTTTTTATTTTTCCGGATAATTAACACAGTCCCTATTTTTGGCATGTATTGTGGAAATCGTCCATACCTTTAATTTCTTAGCATTTATGCCCTTACCTTCTTCGGCGCATGAAATGTAGAAAGTAAGTGCATAAATGCCAAAAAATGAAAAGTATGGACGATTTCCACAATACATGTCAAAAATATGGACGTTTTGTGCCAATTACCATTTTTTTCTTATTTAGTATGTTGATGTACAATTATTCAAACACGAAACAAAACAATTTAGCCCATTTTGTTTCTCATTTTTCAAAATTCATTTTTTTTCTAAATACTCATTTTTAACTATACATTTACATAATAAAATATTCTACACGTAAATAAAAAAAATCTATTTTTTAACTATATATTCTTCAAAATTTCAATATTCAAAACAACGTTTTCTCCCAATAATGGCCACCAAACAGGGCTTAATTCTAGAAAAACTGGTAATCCTCAATTTCATTTCACGAAATAGGATGGTGTAAGAACGATTCTCTCAATAATTTATTAACTAATTCTTTTAATGAAAATTAGAAGCGGGATTGTTATTGGTCGAAGGAGGTATCCACCTTCTTGGTTAGTGTGACCACCTCTTGCCTCAAGGCCTTGACCTCGGTAAGCGCAAAGGTTAACTTGGTATCATCCTCAAACTTTCGAACCTTCAACTCATCCGCTTCAGCCTTAGCCCTCTTCAATTCAGCGTCGGTAACATTTAACTGAGCATTCGCTCTCTCTAGAGCCTCGGTAACGAGCTTCTGATGGTTGTTGGAACTTGGAAGTATCCACCTTCTTGGTCAGCGACACCACCTCACATTGCGATTCGTGGACCTCCTAATTCAAGGCTTCAATTTCAGAAAGAGCAGATGCCAACTTTGTTATATCTTCAGCCTTCTGAACTCTCAATTCGTCAGCATCGGCCTTGAACTTCTTTAATTCCGCCTCGGTGACATTTAGTTTTTCATATGAGGCCTGATTCCTTTGTTGAATGTCAGCCGAACTTCCTGACATTTCGACGCCACCCTAAAAGCCCTGGCATTCTGGCTCACCAAGATTGCAGTAAAGTCCATTGCATCGCTACCAGGTAGCCACGTAATCCTGACACCTTTCAGTCTAAAACTTATTAAAGGCCTCGGTGGCACCTCGGACCTCGGTCGACAGTATCTCAATCACAGTCGAAGCAATCTTGATATCACGACCCTCTCCACAATTCTCTGAGGAGCCACTATAGCCATTGACGTAGTATCTTCGGTGTCATCACTGACCTCCCGAAGGTTCTATTCGATTGCAGCATCAATAGAAGCATGTAGTAGTTTAGGTTGTTTGGGAGCCACCTCCTCCCCCATAAGATACAATTGTTCCAAAGCTACTGGAACACCCCCCAACAGGTGTCAATTTCCTCCTCTTTGAGGACTCTTTGGCTATCCCCTTGCCCTTATCATTTGTGCACTGGTTTTCTTGGGAAACCTCCCTCGCTGCATCTTTCGTGGAATAATCCCCGACAAAGTATTATGGCCTCTACTTAACCTCTGAGGAATATCTCCGGGAGGTAACCTTAAAAATCATGGCCATATTGGGATACTCCTTTTTGGGGGCCATTCATTCAAGTGTTGTGAAGTGTTCCTAAAATCCAATCACAAACGAAAACAGAATGTTAGAAAATTCGCTTCTGGAAAGATTTCAGAAGATGGTAAAATCTGTAGCAAGTAAAGTGTCGAAATGACTAGATTCTGAGTTTTATACAAGAACAAGATGAATTTCAGCCGTCGGATTAAAGCCCTGATGATCAGAGACGTCCAAATCTCTGAATAATCTGGGCTGTAGAATCCAAACGGTTTCCCTTGTCAACGCCCCATATTTTCACGTGTATCCCACGACAGGATGTCAGCATGTGGATGAATTTTGGGACACACAAGCAAATAAATGCCATCATTGTGAATTTAATTCAATACGACTATGGGTGCATTGGGAGTATGCTTAGTACAGTTGTCTCCTCCCCATAAGGCTCACGGCCTCGATAGGCTTAGAAATGAATCAGCCCCTACTTCGTGAAGGCCTATAGCATCTGCTGACCTTATACGATTAAATTATCCCATCCCTTCCCAGCAGTTCAATCCACTACTCAAATTCCATGCATGGCATGAATGTCTAGGCCAGAAACTTGAGTGAGTTGGGATGTTACATATCACCGTTTCAAAAGACGACGAAGGCATACCTCGGTAAGCCTCAGATAAAAGTGACTTCCGCACAGGTGAACATGCTTACCAAAGAAAATTTGTGAATCCACAAGGATCTTAGCCCCTACCAATGTCTAAGTAATTGTGATATGAACCAAGAAGGGTCGGACAAAACGAACGCAACGCCTACACAATCAAACGGATCGATATACATCCTAGCTAACACTAATCATCTCCAAGTCAAACCTCTAGTACTTCGTCACACGAATATGTGACTTGTTTGCTCGAAAGACAGTAAAATGTTTAGAATTAACAGTTATAAACAAGCAACGACGACAAACAAACTTATAAACGTAAAACATCCCTGTAAGAATCATACGATGTCAACAAGAGTAGAAAAATATGGGATTCCATTAACAAAAATTGATTTACATAAGATGGACCGGGGTCCTTACACCAAACATTGAGACTCAAGGAAAGGGAGAATGAGATGGCTCAAAAGGCACTATGGCCCCAGCCTCAACGGGGTTAACCTCCTCAACAACCTCTGACACAGCTTCCGCCTCCACAGGAGTTTGAGGTTCTCCATTTTCCTCTTCGTCCTCCAAGAATTCAACCCGAAGGTCGGAAGTCTGAACCCCCTGGCCATGACTCTGCAGCCATTCGATCACCTCATTGTAGGTATACCTTCATCAGTAAGTGCCAAACCGCTGATAGTGTTTAGTGAGGTGGAAGTCGGCTAAGAAGTTATGTTCAGCATTTGCACTGGCAAGCTCAGCGTCACTGTGAACAGTTTTTACCTCTTCGGTAAGGCCAATTACCTGGGAGGTCAGTTCTTCCATTTTCTGTTTCAACTCCGCATTTTCTTGGTTGGCCCTCTCAAGAGCTTTAGCAACAAGTTTTTGGTGGGTGTTAGAGGTCTCCACCCGCTTCGTCAAGGCAGCCACTTCACTCTGATTCATGAACTTCTTTTTTCAAAGATTCATTTTTTGCCAAAGCAAAAGCAAGGTTGGCAGATCCTTCAGCCTCTCTCTTCTTAAGGGCTTCTACCTCCATCTTGGCTTTAGTAGCCAGTTCTTCGGCTTACGAAGCTCTTTCTACAAATTCTCTATTCTTCTTTTGAAGCATCTTGAAGAGAGCCTCCATCTCAATGGCCATACCAAACGGCCTAATAGCCTGAGCCACCATAGTGGATACGACATCTACGGCATCGATCGTTTCAACAAAGTTCTTCAATTTGTCGGTCCAAAACTTGTGGAAAGTCATAGCAGTTTGGGTTTCAGGAAACAATGAAGCAAGGACCTAGTGCTCAAGTTCGGCAGATGACTTGGACAGAGGCCCCCTTTCGAAATTAGTGGAGCCACTCGAGGCCTTATTCTTCTTGGCAGGCTCTTGCCTCAAGGGTTCCACAATAGCAGGCCGCTTCTGTCTCCTACTGGCGGCAGCAATAGAGGCTGCTAATAACTTCTCCTCGACAGGAGCTGCCCACCCCGACACTTTTTTCCCTTTATCTGCTTGGGAAAGCCCACCCTCATTTTGAGATGCAGCTTCCTTACTGACCCTCTCAATCTTCTTCTTTATGTGCCTCCCCCCAACAGATGTGCCTTTCACACCCTTCCTGCCAGAGGTAGAAGTGGCAGCCAATATAGTAGCCATATCGGGGGTGGGGAGCTTTCTCTTGTCAAAATTTTCTACGGACGGCGAAAGCCAAAGTCAAAGTGTGAAATAACATGTAAGCATACGTTATATTGGAGATATCGACGAGAATCTCCTACCTCTAGAGGCCATCAAGCTTAAATTTTCGTAAAATAGTTGGGGAACAATTAAGTTGTCGAAATGTCGAATTGAAGAGGGCAGTCTATATATAACTGATAGGACCTCCCAGTGACCCCTATCAAGCTTGAAACGTTCAACAACTCCTGAGAAAACAATAAATATTGAGTTAGTTAGGGTAATTATCCAATAACGGTAGGAAGAAGCTATAAAATGGCACACTGGGTTCGGAATAGGAGGTTGGAACTTTGACGAAGGAGACAGTATCACCCTCGCACTCCTGCCACTTCTCCCGAACCTAGAACCAAGTCTCTTTCCACCCTTTGATGGACGAAGAAAGACCCGTCACTAAGGGAGCGTGCCCTCCTCCCCAGGGACACATGGAGTACCAACCCTTGGAGTCCCTTTTGCCTAGTGACCTAGGATGAAAAACAGTCTGAAAAACATAAAAGGGCATATCCTTGCTCAAGGAGGTTTGCTTCCAAAGGATGTAAGACCCAACCAATTGAGCCAGGCATTCGGAGAGAGTTGGGTAGGAGCCAGTCCATATAACCTAAGGACAGCTCGGAAGAAAGGATGGATCGGAAGACTAAGTCTTGATTTTAGCAGGGATTCACTAACGGCAACGCATTCCTACCTCGGATAGCAGGGTCGTTCGTTTGGGGAAGGAGATAAAAGTTCGATATTATAGGGAATCCTATATTTCACCCTAAGTTCAGCTAGTTTGGTTGGAGTAGAATTCGAAGGAACTTTGGTTGCCCCCCAAGCCATCCCATCATCCTCACTTTCGGACCCTCCCCCAGATGTAGTTGCACCCCTACCAGCTTCAACAGCCCTAGCAAGCTCGACAGTAGGAGTAACCCGGATCCCCATCTTACCCGCTAACCCGTGCACCCCCGCACTACCCTCAGATGTAGAAGAAGAAGCCATTAATAAGAAAAATAGAGTCTCACAGCACTTACGAGATTTCCTAGAAAAAGGAAAATGACGAACATGAATACAAAGACTTCAGCAAACCTCCCAAAAGTTTGGGAGTAACTCCAACGAACAAGTAGAAGCGCACAAGAAACTCAAGTATACAAGATTGTCGAAGAAGACGAAGGCTTATAAGTATAAATTCCTGTGAAAGAAAAGAAAAGAATTCTTCTCAAAGACAATTTAGAAAAGAAAAGAATTCTTCTCAAAGACAATTTCATTTTATAAGTACAAGAGATTCAAACCTAGCCGTTGGATAGGAATCTAATCCATCTAGCCATGCTTCTAAAGACTAAGATCAGAGCCACCCATTTCCCCAAACATTTCGGATTCAAGGGTCTAGATTAAGGTGTTAGATACACGCACTTTATTGCATCTAGAAAATAAAGGAGAATGAGAAGAGACAGCCATGATTACGCATTAAATGTGGCGGCAATAGCGTGTATTGAGAACTGCACCATCATGATTGTCCTACCTTGGAAAGAGCCAAAAACATCAAATCATTGAAGTACCATATTTAAAGATTATTTGTGTTTCGTAAAGATGGTATAAAGTAATGATAACGAATTCCTCAAAAATACCAAGCTGAGGCTACTATATCAAAACGCTCCCAACTTCGGTTATAAACTTCGACTACATCGCTCACCCCAAACATGGAGAATAGAACCTTGTGAATAAACGAACCAGATCGGCTAGCATCAGAATCGCACAGGGGCCTTCAATAAGTGAGTCACCTCAGAAGGATAGAACCACTTCCTCTCAAAAGATCACTCGGCACTAGAAAGTCCATGTATTACATGAACAATGATGCATAGACTTGGGGGACTATTGTTATCCCCCAAAATTAGAAGCTCCAAATCGGCACTCCACATAGGCTGCCACGTAAACAACGTGTCCACATGGGCAGCCACAAACACCCAGTGGCTAGTCTTCAGGTATGGTAGCGAAATATCATGACTATCCCAGGCTCCTTCAAGAACCGAAGCCAAGATAGACCGACGTCCCTTCAACCTTAATACCGGAAGCCCACGTAAAGGGCACTCAGGTAAGAACGGAGGCTCCTTATATACGAAGCACCAAAGCTCCCAACTTGCGCAGAGCCTCAACAAAAACATCTGAGACCCTCTACCACCAGAAGCTCTTCAATAAAAATCAGCCCTGATCCAACAGAATTCGATGCTGCCAGTCGTTAAGGATCTGAAGTTTTTTTAGAAGTGATTGATGAGACATGTAATAAAGCTCTGTTAGTGTATCAAGCTATATTGAGTAGGGCGGCTGACCCTTTTATCAAACATTAATTGTAATGAGTGGACAATGATGTGAAGTGTGAGTCTGGGAGATATAACCACGTGGTCTTGGGTTGGATCCAATGATCACCACGTTGACTAAATTAGTATAAATAACATTTCTTTGTATAGAGAAAGGGGGATTTTTTTGCATACTTGGTACTTTATACATGATATGAACACAATAAGCAAGATATCAAGATCCCAATATCAACTGGTTATCATTTTCTACATTTTATCTTTTCTTCCACATATTCTGCGAGAAAGTAAAGGATCCGTGATGAGATATTCGTTAATAGCGCGAATATCACTGTTCTAATATCGTCGGGATCTGAACATTATTCTCTCTTGCTAGAAAGTGCCTCTCGCGTCCATTCCAGTCGAGCTACCGATTTCATTCCAGTAGTAACTCGTCGGATTCGTACTTAACATGGTAAGAGTGGGTCCGGCATCTGTTGGGTTCATTTTTTGGGATCAACAACGGTTATTGATTGATTATCTTATAATTGAACATGTTATCGGTTCATGTTTTATTCACCAATCTGGTTTTCGTGCTTTTGTCAAGTATATTGGCTCACCTCTTATATTCAAGGCTAATTAAGAAGCTTCGCGTTATTAATGTTCACTAGTCTTGAATTAAAACAAATATGCAATATGGTTCATCATTCATTCAATACAATAGAAAAACTAGCATATCATTCTAATGATTATATTATACAAGAAATATTGGAAAAATACCACCCAAAAAGGAGAAAGATGAAAGAAAATGGAAAAATATACTTGTTTGACTTGAATATTGAAAATGAATGAATATTCTTCAATGGTCTTATGTAATCCGCCTTGATCTTAATAAATGGCCTTGTTAGGTTGAATATGTGATTTTTAGGTTTAATGGAGGTTAGGGCTCGAACTAGACGAATTCTAGTATATATAGATGCTTAAAATCTTGTTACCAAATAGATTTTGCATGAAATTAGGAAACTAAATTTTATGCCCTGAATTGACCTATGCGGCTACATATGTATGTGAGCTACGACCTCAAGGAATACAGCAAAAACGGATATTTTGGTCTTGGAAGGGTAGATGTGACCGCAAGGATATTGAACCATGCAACCCCATAGTTTAGTCCAACTATCATTTTCTATCGTTTACTCTTTGAACTTTCCTTCAATGCACTTTCATATTTTTTGCTTGTAATCTCGTTGCCTTAGCTTCCAATTGAATCCTTAGCGTCTTCAATCTTCGTTTAATAGCCCTACTCAACTATTGGTTTGTTGCATTTTAGTCCCCATAAATTGGATTTCACTCTTTTTT
>CAIGRQ010345547.1:0-18153 GCA_903798375.1 Fraxinus sp. D2006-0159 | reverse complement strand
AATCAGATTGTTATCACTCGTGTTTTTTACAATTTGGCTTTTTCTCGTTGATGATCTCTCTTGCCTTTTACCTCTTAAAGCCAAACCAGCCCCCTTTGTGTTATTTAATAGAATCAAGAATTCAACAATTCTCAAGAAGCAACCAGTTTAGATGGTGACCATCCAACAAAGGTCAGAATTTTTAATGTCATAAATAGAGCAAAACTAGACCAAAATAAAAGAGAACTAATTCAGCAAGAACAAGAAACTCAAGCAAATAAACCCCAATCTGAACTTAAACCAATAAGGAATATGAAACTTGAACCAAGAACAAGAATGGGAAAACTTATAGCACTCAACAACCAGCCACGTTTTTTTTTTCACCAGCAAGAACACAACAAGGAATATGGAAATAAACAACCTGTTTTTCAGCAACCCAAAGTGCCCTGATACCAAATGACAAAGACCCCACGAATTCAATAGAAAATACAACAAATCAGACCTGGTATGAACGTGAAGGAAGATGACCAGATTAGAACCTTAAGGCAACAAAATCCTTAAAACCCCAACCTTGAGACGCCACAAAGGTTGATCACTCTTTTGATAAGTCAAATTTCAAGCATTCTACCAAGAGCATAAGAAAAAGGCAAGCAAGAGCTTTCTTCCATAGCTTCAAAACCGTTTCTCTTCTTTAAAGACAAATCCCTAGCTTAATTTAAGAAGAAAAACGAATTGGCCTTAAAAGATGGATTGGGCCTAGTGGCTAAAACATAAAAGAGCCCAAAAGACTAAAGTTAAAATCCTAATTGATCAAAACATGAACAGCCAATAATAAATTAAAAGATTAAGTTAAAAATTCCTAATTAATCCTTGCATTCTTCTCGCTCTTCCAGATTTATCCCGTGCACAAAAAGATAATTGACCATCCTTGGTGAAGCTTTGGAATCTTTGAATTTAGTTCTAGGATCTTCTCGCACCGCCTCTTTGTATTTCACTTCCATGATCAAACCTTGCAAAGCTTCTTTCATCTTCTTTGTCTCTGCCCTAGTCATTGGACCGCCAACTCCTTGCAAAGGATCTTGAGAATATTTGGGAGCATCAACTTGGTTAGCACGTCGATCTCCATCATGATTATTCCCTTTATGGTTGTATCTCATTCATGGTAAATCCCAATCACTGGATTCAAGGCCTTTTGCTAAATTCATAGAGGAATGTGGTATCGTCCCACAGTACACCATGCCAGGTTCTCCTAGCATGAATGGTGTTGCTGAAAGACGAAACAGAACGCTTAAAGACATGGTAATGAGTATGATTAGTCATTCCACCTTACTAATCTCTCTAGGTAGAAGCACTAAAAAATGTAGCTTAAATTCTCAACAAAGTTCCAAGTAAAGGAATTGTTAATAGGTTACAAATTTTTTAAAGATCACGTTATTGGGTTAATTTTTGAAATGGAAAATGTTCAATTCCTTGAGGATGTAGAGTTTATAAGGGGAGATAAGGTTATAAGGTTAAGGATTTTTTTTTGTCTTGGAAGAAGAATATGTATATATTTCTTCTGTTGCAATTGACAATGATCAGAATCTAGGACAAATTCTTGTTTCAGATCTTGTTCAAGAAACAATTTTGGATCAAGACTACATTATAAAATCCCCTATACACAATCAAGAGATTGTTCCAGAAAACAAACTCAACAACCCCAAGAACAAATGTCATTAAAGAAATTCACTATAAAATGAGAAAAGCAATTCTCCTTGACTTTATAGTCTTTCTTCAAGAAAATAAGAATGACATGTATTGATGAAAGAAAAACTGATCAATCAACTTTCACCAAGCCATATAAAAGAATAATTCTAAAGAGTGAATTGATGTCATGCATAAAGAGATAAAGTTTGTAAGTAACAATGACGTTTAGGAACTCATAATATTTTCTGAAGGTGCAAAACTCATTGATTGTAACTGGATATTTAAAATTAATAGGGATTCGAAGGGTGATGTGAGTTTAGTGTGAGTAGTTTTTTGGTATTGTATGTTGATGACATACTACTTGTCTGCAATGATATAAGCTTATTGTACGAAACAAATATATTTCTATCAAAGGAATTTTGAGATGAAAGATCTTGGGATACATTTTTTGTATTAGGGATTCAGATACGCCGAGATCGTTCTCGGGATATTCTTGAATTATCACAAAATAGCTATATCGATATATTACTTAAGAGATTTGGAATGCAGCCATGTAATTTAGGTGATACCCATCTTGCTAAAGGAAACAAGTTTAGTTTCAATTAATGCCATATGGATAAATTTAAAGAAAATGAAATACATGAAATTCCCTATGTTTCAGCAGTTGAGAATTTAATGTATACTCAGATTTGCATACATTTAGCATTCATTGTTGAAATGCTAGATAGATATTTAATTAACTTTGGTATGGAAATTTGGAAAGCAGCCATGAGATTATTTAGTATCTATACAGAACTAAGGATACACGATGACATTCAGAAAAATTAGACCAATTGGAGATCATTGAATATTCTGATAATAGAATATGACTGCAAAATATTGTCAACGGGCTGCATATTTTTTATGAAATTGAAAGATTACTTAAGTTATTCTGCGACAATAGTAGTCTTGTATTCCAACAGGAACTTGATGAAGTCAAAGTT
Source organism: Fraxinus sp. D2006-0159 (assembly GCA_903798375.1). NCBI lineage: Eukaryota > Viridiplantae > Streptophyta > Magnoliopsida > Lamiales > Oleaceae > Fraxinus > Fraxinus sp. D2006-0159. The sequence goes on along the minus strand of CAIGRQ010345547.1, from coordinate 15,505 downwards.
TATAGACATTAAGTTCCTAGTTGTTAAGGAAATAATTTAGAGTGGTTAGATTTCTATAAAAGCATATTAGGACAAACTCCATAATAATGGATCCATTTACTAAATGGCTACCACCCAAGGTCTTTCATGAGCGTAATACTCACATGGGTGTTGCATCTTTTGATGATATGCTAGTTTAGTGGAAGTTTGTATTTGGATGTTGCATGTAATTTCCATGCTACACACACTTGATCTATGTCATTTGATTGTATTGATGTACGTGACCATTGAGGGTTTAGTTATGATGTTTCTAACGAATATCACTTTGATCCTATAGTGATATATAATCAATGGACGAGATTGCTTGGAGATTTATAAGGTAACATATGTGGCCCAAGTGGGAGATTGTTAGGAAATTATTTAATTTGCCATGTGGGACGACATATGTAATTTATTGTATATAAATGCTATCTTAAAGTTAAGCCCAAAATTAAAGTGATCTAATAAAAATTAAGTAATTGGACTTTGGACATCTAAATAAAGTGTATGCCCGTTATATGTATAGAGACCGGATCCATTAGTGTTTGTATTTGACGATGAGCCAAATACATATAGAAACTATATATAGGGTTATGATACCCAATTCATATGTAATTTCTCATTCTTAGTGTCATCTCATCAACACAAGAATACAAGAGAAAGCATATTGAAGAGGAAGATCCATAAACCCACAACCAAAAATTAAGAAGAAGGTTTGGAGCAATTAAATTGAAAAACAAGAAATCAAGATTAAAGATCAAGATTCAAGATTCAAATCAATGGATCAAAGTATGTTCCACATTAATTAATTTTCTTGATGATTTGACATGGAGATCTTGGCAGTTATATAAAGTTTAATTTCATGAAAAATTCAACAATCCCTACAAGAAGCTCATGGTGGGAGAAAATGGGCTTGAGGATATTGAGGATAGTAGGTCTAAGGGGGGTAGTACGAAAGAAGGGATAGGAAAGTATGGGAGCAAACGAAGAACATGCAGAATAACCTGCTAAAGAGGGAGTTAGTTCTGCCACTGGTGAAGAAGTCTAGGAAGCCTTTAAGGAACCAGTACCTCAACATTCTAGTGTCGAGTCTGAAGTCTTTGGTGATGATTTTGAAAAGTCGTCTTAGTCAACCCTTTCTCCAAGACGAAAGGCAATAAGAGCGAAAAAAGAAAAGCAAATGGCAGGAATATATAAGGCGTAGACTGGTTACCTTTAGTCCTATTGTACTCAGTGGCGGATCCAGCCACTAGATCTAGCTAGGGCGGTGAGAGCAACCGACCATCGACCATCCGCGATCCGCCCAAAATAAGATGAAAAAATTTAATACATGTAGCACAACCATCTGAAGAATACTCTTCGATTGACTATTGTGCCAAACCCAGAAATATTTATCAATGTAAAAATTTAAATCTAGACAGGGAATAGTATAAAAGCAAATAAGAACAAAAAAAATTAACAAAAGCCAAAAATATTAATTGTCTAATTTAAAGTTTATATTTCACACAGATAGATAAACATAATTAAATCAAATTAAATGTGAGTATCAAATAAATCAAACAGAAAGGAACAAATCCTAGAAGCATGCACCGAGGCTAAAATCAATAGTGGTTTTTTTTTTGTATTTTAGCTTGATCCATTACAGGTCTATAGTGATTCCTTCTCTAACCTTCTTCACACCAATGGAAGCCACTACTTCGATTTGTTCAAGGCCTTCTCCTACCTTCTTTCCACTTTGCTGCAGTAGCGCCACATCTGGTGGTCTTCTTTTTCTCCGGTAAGCTGTCCAGCTCGTTGTCCTATTAATTAGCTCATGAGTCTCTATTCATTTTTGAATGAGATCAAAATTCCAAAGTTCCGACGGATCCAGCTAGGGCGGCAGCTAGTGCTTGTCAGGTGCTGAATCCGCCGGTGATTGTACTTAGAGATTGGTTGGATATGGAAGAAGTTGTGGACTTAAAGATTGATTAGGTATGGAGATGATGGGGATGAACTGCCCTGAAAATGTTGATAATTTGCCAGCATCTAGACTGCTACCAAAGTATAAAGTCCACAAAAAATTTCATTCTCAACATTAACCCCTTGACACATCGGCTTGATCATCACATGAGAGAGTAGTGATCTTGTTTATGTTGGGATCTAAAGTGGGATTAAACTTGGTTAAAATGATGTTTGATAGGATTGTATATGAAAGGCCAAGCAGTACAAGCTACCCTATCGAATTTTGATATACCATTTTCTGGCAAACCTTGGTGTATCTTCAATGCCTACCAACAGTTACTCCAATAACATCCCTACCATGGGTGTTAATGAATTTGCAAATTTGGAGGTATCCAGTTCACAGGGTCCCACGTTATGCACTGCCTACATATAAGTCAGAATGCCTGGACATTCTTGGGTCTCATCTACGTGTGGTTAATAATTGCTTAAATTTATCTTCACACTCGAAGTTTTTCTAATGAATTTAAGTTCTTTACGTGGTGTGTTGAAGATCCAATATTTGAGAGATTACCAGATTCAACAAGCCATGAGGGTTGTCACTCTAGGCTTCCCTGATTTTTTGCCAAAAGAGCCCGTCAGTTCCCCTCATACAACAATGGAGGCACAAGGTATTGATGCCCTCTCAAGTCAGACAAAAGTTACTAATGATTATGTTCTTACTGCCTCACGCAAGAGGGGTAGTGATTCATTCAAGCCACCTACAAAAAAGTCCAAGAATCTGACTCTTGACTAGATCTGCCTATCTGCAGGGCTGGCCCTGAGGCGAGGCAGATGAGGCTCGCGCCTCAGGCCCAAAAGTGTAGAGGGCCTCATTTTTCGCCTCCCCTTTTTTGGTCGGCCCAGCCCAACATCGGAGGGCCTCAATTTTGGCCCAATTATTTTTTATTTTTATTTTTTTATAACCTAAACGAATGAACAGCGCCGATTTGACTTTCACTTCTCCCCTTTCAACTCCAGCCCTACCGATTCTTCACGCTACGTCAACGTCGAAGTCGTTCCGAACACCAGTATTTCCAGTCTCCATTCCCCTCCCTCCCTTTTCCTTCACTCTTTCTAACCGCACTGTCTGAATTTGTTTGTGTAAAAAAATGAGCTTTTATATGTTGATTTCACACTCATTCACTTTTGAATTCTGATTGTTGTGATTTGTGAATGATTGAATTTCAACACTTCGGTCTAAGATTCTGATTGTTGTGAATGATTGGATTTCTTGATTGTAATATAAAATATCCATATGTTGTGAATGATTGTGAATCTAATTGTTGTGAATTTGATTGTGAATCTAACTGTAATATTAGCTTCCTTAATATAATCTGATTGTGAATCTGATTGCCTTTAGAAAAGTAATCGATGATTAGTGGCCTAACTCCTTAATAGCTTATGCCGAAAAGCTAGCCATGCCTCGAACGCATAAGTCGTATGAAACAACATCATAAACATAGAAATAAAGTATTGCTTTTACTTCCTCGACCTCAAATTTTAGCTTCTAAAACGTTTTTAACCTTTTATTGATTAAAAGGGTAAATTTCGCAGGTTAAGAAAGAGTGATGGTGTTGTGGTTAATGTAAACTTTTGATTTCAGGATTGTGAGATGTGATGGGAGAATTCTGAAGGGTGTGATTCCATTATTTTCATCGAAATTCTACTTCTCAAGTAAGCAATGACTTGCCATAACTTGATATTGAATATATTGAAAATGTTTGAAACCTTGTCGACTTATATAATTGTGGTATTGGCAGCTTATATGAATGGTTATTGTAGCCTGTAGAATCAATTGTACAAGCGCACATAGTCATTGTATTGAATACTTTAATTGTGAGATGATTGAGATATTTTGTAATTGTCTTTTAGGTTAATCATTGGGCATTAGATATAGACTCATACACCATGCCTCCTAAATATGAGTTTGGAGCTTTAAAGAGAAAAAGGAAACGAAATGAATTTTGTTGACTCAAAGTCAAGCAGGCGATATGGACAAGTATTTTAAAAGCAACAATGTGAATGACTAGAAGGAGGATAAGGTAGTGATTCTACCTACCCGTGTTAATGAAGTAGATGATAAGAACGAAGAAGTGATGAAACCTTCTTGTTTTAATGAAGTAGATGATAAGGAAGAAGAAATGATGAAACCTGTTTGTGTGAATGAAGTGGATGATAAGGCATAATTTGCATCAGTCTATTAAAAGTCAAGAAGGGAACGAATGAGAACTTACGTTGCATAACTAGTTAGATTGAATAGGAAAATAGGACTCAAACGATAACTACAATTGACAGAAGCATTCAATTGGTGATAGATGCAAAAAGAGAACATTGAAGATGTGTATTAACAAGGATAATCGCTATTGTGAAAAGACTCACCAAAAACACCTTGCCATTTCAAGGGGATGATAAGAGGCTACATGTTGAGAACAATGGCCTATTTTTACAAATGGTGGAAATGGTTAGTGAGTTTGATCCAATAATGCAAGAACACATTCGGGGGGCTAAAGCACGCGAGATTCAGTATACATATCTTGGCAAAACTAATGAAAATGAGTTGATACAGTTGTTGGCTAATGAGGTGAGAAGTTCAATTGTGAAGCTCAACATGCAAAATATTTCGTGGTTATACTTTATTGTACTCGAAATGCTAGTCACGAGAAGCAAATGTCTTTAGTAATACGAAGTGTTGGCAATTTAGCAAACTTACATACATTCGTAGAATACTGGCTTGAATTTTTGAAGGTAGATGACACAATGGGACTTGGACTTACAACAAAGCTTCAAAAGGTTTTGACCAAACTTGATCTTGATGTTGATGATATTGATGATATTAGAAGCACAAAGGTGTGTAACGAAGAGTCTTTGAGATGAATCCCCGAGCTTTCTATACTCCATGTGGCGCACATAGTTTGAATCTAACATTGTGTGATATGGTGAATTGTAGTTCTAAAGCTGCATACTTCTTTGGAACGATACAACGTATCTACACATTGAGCTTTCTATACTCCATGTGGCGCTTATAGTCTGAATCTAGCATTGTGCAATATGGTGAATTGTTGTTCTAAAGATGTATCCTTCTTAGAGTGATACAATGCATTTACATATTGTTCTCTTCTATCAAGCGATGAAAATTTTTCAAAGATAATGTACACGGTTTGACAATGAAGCCATTGTCAAAAACACGTTGGTCATGTTGAGAGTGTGAAGCCTATAATGGAGCAAACTGCACAAATAAGAGATGTGTTACTTGATTTGGCAGAAAGTAACGAAGAGCCTAAAGTAAGGAGTGAAGCCGAGTTGTTAGCAACATAAGAACTTCAAAATTTTGAGTTCTTGCTTGGCATTATTATCCGGTACATAACGGCATGCAGTCAATATTGTGAGTAAATTTCTTCAAACTGAAAATATGGATATTGATCGTGCTATCGACCTCTTGCAAGGACTTGTTTCATTTAGATAAAAGCGGAAGTAATGAAGTCAAACAATTGGTTGAAGAATCTTTTAGAGTTGAATATATTATTTTTATAATTGATCAAGCTTTATGTTCTATGAGTACTCGATTTGAACTATTCAAACAATATGATGACACATTTGGATTTTTGATCAATATGAAGAGGTTAACGGGTGAAGCTCATTCAATTTTGTTGAACTCTTGTATGAATCTTGAGAAACAATTGGAACATAATGAGCATTCGGACATTAATGGAGATGAGTTATGCTCGGAATTACTAGTCTTGCGATGCTATATACCAAGTGAAGCAACGAGAGCAANGAAACAATTGTTCGGACATTAATGGAGATTATTTATTTTCGGAGTTACAAGTCTTGTGGTACTGTATACCAAGTGAAGCAAAGAGAGCAATTGAAGTGCTACAATATTTGAAGACATTGAATATTTGTTTTTCAATTGCTTATAAAATCTTGTTAACCATACCGGTCACAGTTGCATCTACAGAAAGAAGTTTCTCCAAATTGAAGTTGATTTACCTCCGATCAACTATGTCACAAGAAAGATTGCATGGATTGGTTATGTTATCAATATAGAAATATATGGTTGAACAGTTAAATTATTCAGATTTGATTAATGTTTTTGCCTTTAAAGCAGCGAGACGAATAATATTTAACTGATTATTTGAATTTTTGTCGATTTTGTTACTTTATAATATAAATCTTTTGTTCTTTATATTTGTTTGTTATTTTGCTTTTCAGTTTTAAGTTAGCAATACATTGTATAATACACTATTGTATTTTTCCATTTACGTTGATTTGGGGGGAGGGGAGCAATTTTGAGAGTTCGCATCGGGACCCGAAAATCACAGGATCGGCCCTGTCTATCTGATCCTAACTATTTGTCCTAACTATTTGATTCTAACTAGTTTCACACTCAATTTCGGATGACTACTATACATTATACTGTTGGTTGGTGGTGTTGATAGTAGGATAGTTTATCGTTAAATCGATGGTTGAAAATTGAGTTTGTTTTATTCGATGGATGCACTATGTGCGTTCATGTTACTGTTGTTTTCTCCTCATCTTTAATGTGTTGGGTTTTTAGTTAGGAACTTGGACGATAGAATGGAGATAACTACTTTTTCAATTTAATTGCTAAGTAAAGGGGAGTAGATCATGTTGACTACTTGATCACACTTGCAGTTACCACACACACATGATATTAAAAACCTAGTATTAGCTTTTGAAATTAAGTAAACTCAAGGGAATTGTTGGAAAAATATGTGCCCCATATTTTTATAGATTTTAATTATTGGCTTACTTAATATATTTTTTGATTTTTAGTTGTCAAACATTGAGAATTTAATTATAAAAAAAATTGTGTATGTTTTGCTAGTAGTTAGTACTAACTGGATGGTAGGTGGTTCGATCAGAATCTTTAAGTTGTGATTTTTATAGTTTCATTATATAACAGGATATGCTTTCTCGTTTTGTTGAGGAATTTGTAAATTGTAGGAGGATATTTTAGTCCTTTCCATTTATCTCTTTTCCTATATATATTGTACAATTCATATAGTTGGAATTAATTTTTGGCAATTAAGTAATTCTCCCTCCAAGAGTTCTTCTCCAACTCTCTCCCTCTTCATATTTTCCTATTACCAGTTGCAGGATTTCAGATCCAAGCAGCCCCTATTATCTGGTGATAACACTGGTTTACAGCTCGTTTCTGTGGTGCTTACGGAGAACAATTATGCGACGTGGAGTCACACTGTAGTGATCACGGCTCTTAGCGTGAAGAACAAAGAAGGATTCATTGATGGAACAATCGTTGAGCCAGAATCTGACGATCCGTTGTATAGCACCTGCAGGAGATGCAACCATGTAGTGTCTTCATGGATCATCAATTCCATTCCCAAGGAGCTTTGTCAAAGTGTTATGCACATGAATATGGATCAAATCGAAGGATCGCTATAACCAAAGCAATAGCACTCGAATTTATGAATTGAAAAACCAGATTCCACCATTTCACAGGAAAATAGCTTAGTCAATTCCTATTTCAATCGATTTAAAGGATTATGGGATCTTGCTTGATAAATATAGGCCAAATATCACTGGATTTCATTATAAACATGAAGATCAGGTTATACAATTTTTAGTGGGGCTAGACGAACACTATTCTGTAGTGAGAAGTCAGATCTTGTTAATGGATCCTCTGCCTTCGCTTAATAAGGTTTTTGCACTGATTCTCCAAGATGAAAGACAAAAGGAAGTCATTACTGAAAGGTAACAAAGCCTTGAGGCTTCTGCTTTTGCTAACAATAAGCAAGGATCTAATGGTAATCAAAGGAATACTAGATTCATTCAAAATCAGAGAAAAGACAGACCTATTTGCAGTCACTGTGGGATGCAAGGACACATTAGAGGAAAGTGTTACAAACTGGTTGGATATCCCCCTGGGCATCGTTTTGCTAATGGCAAAATTGTGGTTGCCAATGCTATTGATCAATCTTCTGTAGGAAATCAACACGGTGTTATTGAATCCTTATCTTTACTCCAGAACAATGCAAGCAAGTTCTGGCAATGCTAGTACCCCAATTAAAAGGACAGATATCTGATGATTCTCGAACATCAACACAGTCATAGACTCAGGAGGTGCCAACATATGGTTATTCTGTACTAGATGCCTTTGCCTTTTCAGGTAATCATTCTCGTTTTAGCACTAACATTGGTGAAGCAAAATGGATGTTGGATACTGGTGCTTCAGAACATATGGTATGTTCTGTTTGGTGTTTAACTTCTGTTTCTCACAAGGTTAAGGCAGATGTTAAGTTACCTAATGGTGATATTGCTGAAGCTACTCATGTTGGAACGGTCAAGTTATCTGAGAACTTAATTTTAACAGAAGTGTTGGTGGTACCTTGTTTCACATTCAACTTGATTTCAGCTAGCAAGTTGACTCTTAGACATGATTGCTTTTTGATATTTTTGCATCATTATTGTTTTGTCTAGGATCTTTTAACATGGAGGATGATTGGAATGGGCAAACCTGAAGATGGACTATATGCATTCCAACATCCCACTTAACAACTTCTTATCAGATCCTTACTCAATTGCCTACATCCTGTCTCTCAGCCTATAGCTAGCCCTGATAACTGCTTTCCTATTTCTTTTAATTCCATATGCAATTTCGATATCAATTTGCAATGTAATAAAGCTATACATTTTTCGTGTAATTCCATTAGTGATCTCAAAGTGAGCATTAATATTGATCTGTGGCATTGTAGAATGGGACACCTTCCTATTTCAAAATTATCTGTCTTACACGATATAGTTCCTTCCATTACCTTCAATAAGCATTTACATTGTACTGTTTGTCTCACAGCCAAACAACATAGATTGTCTTTTCCAAGAAGTGAAACTAGAGCTTTCAAAATATTTGACATTGTTCATTGCGATATATGGGGACCTTACTCAGTCCCCTCAATAGATGGCTCTAGATACTTTCTAACAAGTGTTGATGATTACTCTAGGATGACTTGGACTTATCTAATGAGAGAAAAATCTCAAACTCGTCCTATCATTCATTCTTTCAATCACATGATTCAAACTCAGTTTGACTGTAAAATAAAAGTTCTCAGATCTGACAATGGATCTGAATTTCATATGAGTGATTTTTTTCCAATCTAATGGAATCATTCATCAATTCAATTGTGTCAAAACCTCTCAGCAAAATGGGATAGTGGAGAGAAAGCATCAGCATCTCTTAAACGTTGCCAGAGCCATAAAGTTCCAGGCCAATTTACCTCACAAATTTTAGGGAGAAACCATTCTTGCTGCCACATATTTGATCAATAGAACTCCTACTTTAATGATTGAAAACAAAACACCCTATGAAATGATACATCAAATTGCACCTTCATATTCCCATCTCAAGGTATTTGGGTGCCAATGTTATGCTTCGAGTCTCAAGAGAGATATCGGACTAAATTCGATCCCAGAGCTGTTCCATGTATTTTCATAGGTTACCCTTATGGCATGAAGGCCTACAAACTTTATAATTTGACAAACAATATTGTCTTTGCTTCTAGAGATGTGATCTTCTATGAGAAAATACTCCCCTTTCACCATCCTAAATTTCTTGCCTCTTTGTCAAAGTATGATATTTGTTCCCCACTTGATCCATCTTTATTTCTAGTGTCCAGTAATAATCCATTACCTGATGCGTCTATTCCAAATTCAGGTAATGAACTCATTCCCACTGCTGACATTTCACCCGCTAACTCAGTCCCTAATTCATTTGATTCCCTTCAAACTAACACTCATGAATCCATTTCAACATCTATTCTGATTACAACTCCAGCTCCAAGCCCTGATTTGCCAATCAGACGACGATCAAATAGACACAAAAGAGCCCTAGCTTACCTTCAGGATTACCACTACAGTCTCACATCTCAAGTGCCTACTATCCATTGTGAAAGGTCAAAGGGCTGGTCTGAGTACTTGAATTACGGCAGGCTATCTCCTATTTACAGAGCTTATTCAGTAGCTTTGTCTACTACTCTTGAGCTTAGATCATATGAAGCGGCTTCCCAGTACCTAGATTGGTACAAGGCTATGGATCTTGAATATCAAGCATTTGTTTCAAATAATACTTGGACAGTTACCCCTTTGCCTGCACATAAACTACCTATAGCTTGCAAATGGGTTTTCAAAGTAAAATTGAACTCTGATGGCACTGAAGAGAGGAAGAAAGCCAAGCTTGTTAACAGTGAAGTACTTATTGGTAGTTGCTGCTCATAAGGGTAACATCTTCACCAATTGGATATCAACAATGCATTCCTCCATGGTAAACTTGAAGATGAGGTATACATGATGATGCCTAAAGGTTATGAGCAGCATGTCTGGGGAAAACCTGGTGTGAAAATTGAATAAATCCATTTATGGACTCAAGCAGGCTTCTAGACAATGGAATACTAAGCTGACTGCATACATTGTTTCACAAGGCTTAACACAGTCAAAATGTGATTATTCCCTATTCAGTAGACAAGAAAATGGGACTTTCACTGTCTTGCTCATTTATGTAGATGATATTATCATAGGGGGCAATGATATATCATACATTGGGAAATTCAAGAAGGAGCTGAATAATCAGTTCAAATTAAAGGACTTAGGGGTTTTGAAATAGTTTCCTAAGCTTGAAATAGCCAGAACATTAGGTGAAATTTCTGTGAATCAAAGGAAATACGCTTTGGATGTGTTAACTGATGCTGGGTACCTTGGAGCCAAGCCTGCAAAATATCCATTGCCTCAAAACTTGAAGCTGAGTAAGGATCAAGGAGAGTTGATTCAAGATGCATGTGCATACAAAAGATTGATAGGAAGGATTTTATATCTAACAATCACCAGGCCTAACTTATCCTATGCAGTACAGGTAAGCTCAATATCTCCAATCACCAAAATTCAACATTTGAGGTAGTTTTGAATTGGCAATCAGAAAATGAAGTTCATCAAAATTCCTTGTTAAGAAAAATTAATCAAAGTCAGCAAAGAGTTGAAAGGACGCTACAATAGCAAACCCAAGTAATGTTTAACCCCATTTCAAGCTTGCAAACAAAGAGTTGAGATCCTCCACAATGAAATTATGACCCTACTACTAAATCATTTATCCGTAGCTGATCAAGAAAAAGAAATAAGGAGTCTCAAGACTCAAATTGTCTCTCTTGAAAACAATGCTATGATTCCAACCTTTACTCCTTACCATCCAACCTCGTATATCCTTATTTCATAAACCTCAAGACCTTTGTATTCAACATGAATTTTGGGGTCTATTGCCTCACTTTTTACCCCTAAAAATGGGGGAAAAAAAAAGAAGCTGAAACCTCATCCTCCTCCGATTACAACAATAACAAAACCTACAACTTCACAAAACCCACAGGCCCTACCTTTACTAAACCTATAAAAACTTACAAATGATGATTAAAAAAACCCCATTATCACTTTCCTATAAAAGCCCAAAACTATGCCCCTTATCCTTCTTATCTATTGCAAATGAAACTAGTTCCGAACTTGAAGAGTCCTCGGATGATTCTCTATAAGATCGCCCTCCTTTATATATGGTTGACAAACCACAAAAAGTCAAACCCAACAAGGAAATCCTGTTGTTGACGAACTAGGATTAACTATTGATGAAAATATTATTGATGCTTATGATACTCATGTTGTGAATAACTATTATTAGCAAATTAAAACTTCATCTATCAAATTCACCTTTGATGATAATCTGCCATCATTATGGAATGCAAGTTTCCAAGAAATGAAAGCATGGTGTTCAACATAATTACAATGTCCTGACATGATACACGCCTCTGTCATAAAATCCTTTTTGGCAAGGATTATTGGATTTCTTAATGATTGTTTTGATGCTCTTGGTGAATATCGTCAAATCCAATATTCGGGTGCCCAAACAATTAATGCTTTTATAGAATCATTGTATTGGGAATTTTGTTGAAAAAACAGATCATTCAAAAGATGTTACAAATAACCCTAATGATCTGGATAAACATTTCCACAATGCTGCCATGCATTATTATCTCATTTATGCTTCAATTGGAGAACTTCATAATTGGGTCAAAAAGACCTTGAAAAAACTCTGCAATTAGAGAGAGTTTTTAAAGGTATTGAAAAGGCTTGTGATCAATCAAATCTGAAAATCAAGTGCTGGCATGACAATAAGAGTTGTGATTGTGCAGGAAAGAAAAGGACATGCGAAAATTTAAGTTCCACAATAAAAAAAAATTTCAAACCTTTTCCCCGATGGAGGCGATACTTTAAGAAAAAATTCACAAAGAAAAAGCGGGACATGCTTTATTTGTGGAAAAAATGGTGACTTTGAAAAGATCTGTAGCAACCAAAAGAAGGGGAAAATACTTCACCAAATCTTTGCACCAGCAAATTAGGTAGTGATGAAGCAGATCTTGAATCAGTGTTTTTTTAAGGAAAATGGACAGTCCTCTGAGACTGTCTTAGTACTGGAATTTGACTTTGACGACGATAACATTAATGGTTATGACAACTTAGAAGAATGCTATAGAATGCAGGTAATCAATCTTAGTCTTCCAATTCCGATGATTGAAGTCAAAATATTCCCAAGAAAATATGAAAGGGCAATAACTGTCACAGGATTGCTTGATACAAAAAGCGGCTTGTTCAATTCTAAATACGGATATTCTTCCAAAAAATATGTGGAAAGAGCATCAACAGATCTTCCAAGCAGCCAAAAATGAATATTTTTCAATAGAATTGACCAGTAAGCCAGTGACACTCCAATTTTTCCTTGAATGCAATATCTCTCATTAGTTACTTGGTTAGGGACCATGAGAAGATATTGTGATCGATTTGACATCATTCAATAGTTACAGGCAAAATGAGTTATTTCTCTTCCAAATGGCCTCATAAACAAGTCCTACTTTTTGACTTATATGCAACCAACCACATACTTCTCTATAACCAATTTTGACTACATAACAAGCTTATTAATCCTAGAATGTTGTGCGGATTCTCATATAAATTTCCTCACTAAATGTACTCACCCTCTGTGGAAAAACCCAGACTTCTTCATAACCTTACCCTTCAAAAGAAATGAACGTACCAACCCTACAAAAGCTAGCCATATTGGAATGAGTACAGAACACCTCCAATTAGCAACAAAAGAGTTAGCCCAGTTACAAGCTTAAGGTCTCATTGAGCCAACAACTTCTTAGTGGGCATGTCAAGCCTTTTATGTCAACAAAAGGTGTGAACAAGTTTGTGGAAAATTTAGACTCGTAGATTATAAATGGTTGAATACTTTCTTGCTGATGAAAATTTTCCTCTTCCAAACAAGAAAGTCCTATTTGCCAGTTTATCTAAAGCAAAGGTATTCTCAGATTTTAATCAAAAGGCAGGATTTTGGCAACTTGGAATTAAATCAGAAGAGAAACATAAGACAATATTCTGTATTCTAAACCATCACTACCAATGGACAGCTATGCCATTTGGTTTAAAAATGGCCCTTTCATTGTTTCAAAAGGCGATTACAATAATTTATCATCCAATATTAGAGTTAGCATTTGTAACACCCCGAGTTCCGTGAACCCGGAGTGCCATGTCATCCTCATTTGTCTTGAATTTAATAAAAATATTTGCGAAAATAACTAAATTTTAAACATCACATTTATAATTGTAAACCTCATTGGCAACAAAATTCATTTGATTAACTTAGGATAATTGTTTAAACTTCAAAACTCAAGTTCGAAATAACTAAAATAACAAAATCAGTTAATAATATTCATAATTCGTAAATTTCAAAATTTAAATAACTTCATCTATTAAATCGTGCCACCACTGCCCATCAAACTCGACTGTCTCCAAAATCTGCAAATGCTGTTAAAATAACGGAATGAGTATTTCGAAAAAATACTCAGTAAACTCATCGTCAATAATTAATTTACAGAATAATTGAGCACATAATTATGTAATTTATACAGTAACATCATCATCATCATCACAGATTCATTTTCCTCAAAATCATAAGCTCTTTAAAATCACAGGGTATAGGTAGTATCGTCTCATGCAATTAAGCACCTAAAATATGCATAACATCATCTTATTTCATACGAGATAGTCTCGTCTCTTCTCATGCATTATAGCATGTAACTTATGACAAACATCACAACATCATTTATCTCATAGGAGATATTCTCATTTTATACATTAAAACATATAAATCACGTAAAGTCACATAATACATGCAATTATAATTTAAACTAATTAATGAGGACGAGTCTACCTGAATCTATCCAGACATACAAAGTGGAGCAGGAAGTAACCTGAATCTCTTAATCGTCCGTACGTTTCGTCTAGTCAAAATAGGAAATAAGTATTGAATTAGTATTTCGAGATTTTTAAAGTTTAAAATGATAAAATAAAATTTAGGGATTTAATTGAAAATTTATTAAAACTGGAATTTGAAAAATTTAAGAACTGAATATAAACTTTTCGAAATTAGGGACTGATTGCGGGAAAACAGGAACTCCAGGGGCTATTTCATTAAAATTGAAACTTTAAGGACTGAAATAAATAAATTTTAAAACTTGGGGGCTAAAAGAGTAATTTTCCAAAAATTAAAAATAAACAAAAACTAATTTCACTCTCTCACTCTCTCTCTCTCTCTCTCTCTCTCTCTCTCATTTACCGAGAGGAGAGGAGCGACGACGGGGAAAGGGCTCTCCGATTCCACCACCGGCCAGACGGTTGGTGGCAGCGCCACCGTCGCGTGGTGGCGCCGGTGCATATGGGGGTTTTGGCGTATGGTTCGAAAGAGTCCGAGGCTTTGGAAGTTCGAACTCATGGGTTTTTCGGCGGTAATCTGGCCGGAAAGAGGTCGGGGAAAGAGGTAAGTTCGTGGGTCATGTCATTTTCTTGATTTTGTGGCTGTTTGGTGTTGATTTGGGGTGAAATGGTGTCTATTGATTGGGTGGTGTGTGTGCGGCCGTGTGCGGTGGTTTTTGGGGCTGTCCGTGAGGGGTTGCAGGTGGTGGTGTTTGGAGATGGTGGTGGTGGTGGTGGTGGTGGTGGATTGGTGGAACCCGATTGCAGCTTGTGTGGGTATTTAGAAATCGTGATGATGGATTGGGTTTTTGGCTGGGGTGTTGCTCGTGAGTTTACTGTTGATGGTGGTTTCGAATGGGTTTTTGCTGGGATGTTGTTGGTTGCAATCGGTGATGGTGGTTTGGGTTGAGGCTGCAGCTCGTGAGTTTCTTGCTAATGCTAGAAATCGATGTTCTAGCATCAATAGTGAGTTCACTGTAAAATGGAAATCTTCTTACCAAAATGGGTTGGCTGCTGCTTGGTTACGTGAATGGTAAAGAGGTGAGGGAAATGGAGTTATATGAACAGTAAATTTTTAGGGCACAAAAACCTCAGAATTAAATGGGCCAAGAATTTGGGCTTAAGTGTTTTCTAGTTGGGTTTAAGTGAATTGGACTAAACTAATCAAGACTTGGACTAACAAAAT
>CAIGRQ010345485.1:0-15596 GCA_903798375.1 Fraxinus sp. D2006-0159 | reverse complement strand
TTTTAGTTCAATTTAGTCAAAAATCATAATTTTACAAAAATCTCATTGAATTCATTTAATTTAGGTTAGGGTTGAGATAATTAACATTTAAACTACTCAATCTTCGTGGGAACGATACTTGGACTTTAAAACCCATTTTTATTACTTGAACGATCCGTACACTTGCGGTAATCAAAGTCGAACACTTTTTCGACGTGTCAATCCACTTAGCTTTTCAGTGAAGTAGGGCTATTGGTCTTTTATCTTTCATCAAAATAGCTCCAATACCCATACCTGAGGCATCACATTCAATCTCAAAAGTATTGTTAAAGTTAGGTAATGATAAAATTGGTGCGGTGCACAACCTATTCTTAATGGTGTTAAAAGTATGTTCTTGTTCTACACCCCAATGAAATCCTACACTTTTCTTTACAATCTCCGTGAGTGGTGTGGCAAGTGTGCTAAAATCTTTAACAAAATGCACTTTACACTAACGATATAACCAAGAAAAATAACTTTTTCCTTACAAAATATGCACTTTTTAAAGTTAGCATAAAATTGTTCTTGCCTTAAGACCACAAGCACACATCTTAAATGTCATATATGTTCATTAAGATCCTTACTATATATCAAGATGTCATCAAAGTAAACTACTACGAATTTACCTATGAATGCATATAAAGTGTGATTCTCATAAATGCGATATGTGCATTAGTAAGTCCAAATGTCATATCTAACCACTCATACAACACATATTTAGTTTTAAAAGAGATTTTCCATTAATCTCCTTCCCTTATCCTAATTTGATGATAACCACTTTTAAGATCAATTTTATTAAATATGCATGATCCTTATAATTCATCTAACATATCATCTAACCTAGGAATAAGATGACGATACTTTGTCATTATACATCTTTCTTTGACACAAACAACATTGGCATGGCACATGGACTCATACTCTTCCTTATATAACATTTGCTCATCAAGTGTTTCACTTTCCTTTGAAGTTGCTAAGTCTCCTCGGACTTACCCTGATAAGCAAGTCTATTTGGAATGACATCTCCTAGTACGAAATCAATTTGATGTTCAATGCCTCGAATGGGTGGTAGCACACTAGGCATGTCCTTCGAAAACATGTCGTCGAATTCCTACAACAAAGAAGTAGTACAAAGAAGTAGCCAAACTAGGGAGGGGTATTTTAGATTCCTCAAAATTGAGAAGTGATTCCTTATAAACCAATAAGATCATTAGTTGGTTCTCAACTACTGCCATCTTCAACTCATTCCCTTTTACAAAGAAATTCACTTTCAACTTTTCTCTCCAATCATAATACTTTCTTTTTAATCTCTTGTGACTCTACTCTTTTTTCTGACAATTAGCTACATCATTATTTTCTCTCTTGTTCTCTTATTGTGAAAGATCAATATCACTCATTTTTTAATCTCAATCTTTTTTCTCACTTTTCAAATTGATTTAATCTTCATGCACTTGTTGTGGTGTTAACGGCGCAAAAGTAATAGATTTCTCATCCATAGTAAAAATGTACATATTTTTGTACCCAACATGAATCACTTACTTATCATATTGCCATGGCCTTCCCAACAAGATATGCCTGGAATGCATAGGCACTACATCACACGTCACTTCGTCATGATACCTCCCAATTAAGAAACTCACGAACACTCTCCTACTCACCTTAACCTTTACACAATCATTCAACCATTACAATTTGTAAAGTCTATGATGTTTTAACACAGTTAATTCCAATTTTTCAACACGTATAGTGCTAACTACATTGGTATAACTATCCCCATCAATAATCATATTACATACCTTATTGTTGACATGGCATCTCAAATGAGATATGTTCTCCCTTTGTTGCTCCATGTCATCCACTTTAATTTGATCACTAAGAGCTCGATGTATAACCAATAGCTCTTCTACTGTATACTTCACTTTCTCACCATCACTAGCATCTTCTGATTTTGATATGCCATCATATTCACCCTCACTATTACTCACCACTTCTCCATTGTCTCACAAAATCATCATCCTTTTATTGGGACATTGAGAAGCAATGTGTCCCGTTCCCAAGCACCTAAAATATTTGATATCCTGATTCCTATAGAGTTGGGAATCCTCCTTGGGTGTAGCTTTGCTAGCAACTTCCTCTCTTCCCTTCGATAGTTCGGTCTTACTTTTTGAAATAGCCCAATCACCTTTATTGTTATCCTACTTCGATTCTCAAGAAGATTTAGAACTTGAAGAACCCGATGAATATCAAGTTGTCCATTTCCTAGTCAATTGTCTTTCCACCTTCATAGCTACATGTAATATGTTTTCCAACTCCATATAATGTTGCAACTCTATTACATTAGCTATGAAACTCTACCACATTAGCTATCTCCCTCAAACTATTCAAAAACCATGTCATGGTGGTCTCTCTATCCTCCTCAACATTCGCTCTAATCATAGCAATCTCCATCTCATTTTGATAATCCTCCACATTCCTATATCCTTGGTAAAGACTTTACAATTTTTTATGAAGCTCCCTATAATAATGATTGGGCATGAACCTCTTCCTTGTGATAGCCTCCAATTATTCCCATGTATTAGTAGACCTCTCGTAGTTCTTTCTCCTAGATGTTACTACTTGATCCCAACAAATGATAGCGTAATCTTTGCCTTCTTTTTCTCCGAGTAGTTATAGCAATCAAATATCGACTGTACTTTCTTTTTCCACTCCAATTATACCTTTGGATCACTCTTTTCTTTGAATGAATGAATTGTAATTTTGATATTGTCCATACTTCTATCAACACCATCACCAACAAGATCTCTACCCCTCCTTTCATGCTAAATCCTCTATCCCTCATTCTTCCTAATTCAACATCCACTAATGCATCCTCATTAGTGTCACTATTTATTTCACATTCACCAGCAAAATTCGTTCTATGATCCCGTCTTCCTTGTCTCCTTATGCTAGGAATTTCTAGGTTGTTTCCGACGTAAATTAGCAAGCAATGTGTCTTGCCAATCCAATATGTCTCTCGCATCCTCAAACAACCTTTCGAACTGTCGTATTACCTCATCCGACATGTTCACTTGATTATTATTGCTGCTTGAAGTAGAATCGTCTTTATCTGACATCCTAAATCTAATTTAATATTTGCCTCATGTGTATACACTTATGTATCACTCAAATTGACTTTTTCCCTTTATTAGTCTCACAACTATTACTTTTTTCCGCTCAATGCTTTTTTGGAATTGCTTCAAAAAACTAATTCGATCTCAATCAAAATGCAATCCTTATTGAGTTTCAAACAAAGATTTCAGTAAGAAAAATTGACTCTAGAATGACTTAAAAAGTAGGAATTGACACTTTGAATGGAACAGTAAGGAAAAGTTTAAGAAGGTGTTTCTTGGATTTGAATTGGACACTTTTGAATTTGAAGTTTTTTTTTTTTACTCAAAAAATGAAATTGCATGTTAATGGAGATTTTCGATTTTTTTCTTGGAAAATAAAGTAAAAACCAGCAAAAGAAACAAAAATTGATTTGGATGCTAGATTAGCATACAAATAAGTTTTAAATTTTTTTTTTTTGGGTACTTTATGGATTGAAGACTCAAAAATGAAATATGTGAAGAACATAAAGAATGAAAAAACAAAGATTCAAACAAAAAGAAAAAAATGGCACAACCTTGATTTTTGGAGCGTTGCTCTGATACCAACTGATGTGAACTCAAGTAGCAATAGTAGCTACGAAAAACACACAAGATTGATTCAACCCCAAGAAGGCTAAAAATCGATGTTTAAGCTTGATTCAAAAATATTGAACCAAGGAACCAGCACAATCGCCGACAATATGTTGACTCCATGATTAAAAAACTCAAGAATTTCACTCGATTTGTTTGAAAGTCACTGAAAATAATCTTGATAAGTTTAGAACTAATTGGATGAAGAACAAGATGAAACCAATGACGCCTTGCAATTAATCTCTCAATAATTGTGTGTTGTACAATGAAAATAATAATCCTATTTATATAGAATCCATAAAACCTTAGTAAAAAGGGAATTTAACTCTAAAAATAACAAAAGATATCACAAAATAGAGTTTTAACTAAAATAGAAGATTTACGAGATTTGGAATATTCACGATCAAAAATGTACTGTGCGGCTGCATAGGCTCCCTGCATGTAGTCACATAGGCCAATTGAGAGCCTTCGATTTTGGTTCAATATGGAGGCATACAACAGCATTCCTATTTACACTATGTGGTAGCATAGCTTTCCTGTTCAGCTCTCGTCTGTTGTTTGAACCAAGTTGATTCATCTGGTTTCTTCTTTCAGGCCCAACATGAAACTTGTTCCTTTGTTTTTTGTAATCGATGATTTCGTCCACTGTTGCTTGAACAAGTAATCACATAGCTTCTTTGACCTTCTTTGACTGTGACCTCGTCATTGGTCCTTCATTCACAATCAACAAAAAAATCATCTCTTTTTCCATCCAAAATTAGGTGCATCAGCACCAAAATCGAGAATATAAACTACAGTTTAAAAAAATTCAATCATTCATTCATGTTGGCTAAGTATTTATTCATTCTCTGACCATCTGATACATTAAACTACAACCAAAAAATTCAAAAAACAATTCACGTGAAAATATTTGAGGTTCTAAATAACAACCTTTCAAAATATAGGTTGACGGGGAAAAATCAATTCTACTGAGTTGCTCTACTCTTCCTTGTCCTTGGATGAGCAAAAGGTATTAATCCTCTATCCACTCTTATCTTGAGTGCTTTGCCCTATCAGCCCACTTTCTTGCATTTTCTTGGGCTTCTATCTCCAAAAAATCATCAACCATATTGGCTATTGGAATATTTCCAATATGCCTTGCTATAATAGGGAAATGACCATTTATTGTACATCACTTGTCTATCCAAATCCAGGCTTGGGCATGAGAATACATCCATCTATTGGAGAAATTTGTTGCCATTACATTTGTTGAATTCTCATTTGATCATCTAGGTATTAGCTAGGCCTATGTTAGAAAAAAGGATTAAGACTCTTAATACATAAATACAAAACCGAATGAAGTCATATATTCATAAAACAAACAAAAATTACCCTTGAAAATTGACATTCAATTTGTCCTAATCTATCTTCATTTAAATGGTTAATATCATTGCCAATCCAATCCTAAAATCTAGAAACATAGTTAAAAACTTAAAAATTTACTCCTTAAATCAAACTACATAATAGAACATGCTAATTTCTCAGTTGGGGTATTTGCCTTATCTTGGTAACATTTGTTGTGGCTAGTTAAACTAAGTACACTGCAAGTCATCTTCATCATTCCTTTTTTCTTCATTCTTGATGTGGGGCGTAAACGAGTGATTACATCTTTCTATTGCTGCCTTTTTCGCTCCTTTTGCTTAATTTTTTTTTTCGCTACAACCCAACCCAATGCTTCTAAAGGAAGAGTATTCATTACCGGCCACAATTTCTTATCGTTAATGGGATTGGCAATGTTTTCATAGCACTTTAGATAGGTCGGCATTGTATAGCACTCGTGCACATAATTTGTAGGGTTATTCCCTATGTCTAGTGTAATGGAAACCCCGTGCCACATAGAATTCTCATCAAATCCCATCTCCTTCATGCACATGTTTTATTTGACAAATCAATCACACATTCTCCTATAGGACATTTCACATAAAATTGTGGGTCCCCAAACCTGTCAATTATATACTCCTCAGCTATTTCCACATATTTGGCTAATTTTCGTTGGATATTAGGACACAAATATCCTTCGGCTGTTCTAATTTTAGTTAATTATACGAGACTAATAAATTTCTCTTTAAGAATTTTGAGATAAAAGATATGGAAGAGGCAACTTATATGATATGAATTGAAATATTCTGAGACAAGTCACGAGGATTGTTAAGGTTGTCTTAAAAAACATATATCAATAAAGTTTTAGAGAGACTTAAGATGGAAAAAGTTTATCGGGTGTCGTTCTAATTTCGAAAGGAGACAAATTTAGTCTCATGCAATGTCATAAGAATGAATTATACATCTCTTGTTTGGAGCTTAATGTATGCTGAGACTTACACTAGACCTAACATCAGTTTTGTTATTGGAATGCTGAATAGGTATTAAAGTAACCCAAGACTTTATCATTGAAAAGTTACAAAGAAAGTTTTCAGATATTTACAAGGAATGAAAGACATGTGCTCACTTATATGAGATCTGATGACTTGGAGGTTACTGAATGTTTGGATACTAGAAAGTCCACATTTGACGATATGTTCCACTTGGATGGAGGGGGCTATATCATGGACAATACGAAATGGTCGATCATTGTTACATCCACTGTGGAAGCTGAGTTTGTGAATGCTTTGAGGCCACAGTTCAAGAAAATTAGTTGCGGAACTTTATTTCAAAGCTTGGAATTGTTGATAGTATTACCAAGTCACTGAGACTTTACTTTGACAAATCTGCAGCAGACTTCTTAAAATCCAATTGACCCATTTAGAAGTGACAATTTCATAACTGCACACTTTGATGGAAAGTGGGTTGTTTTTTAAGTCCCATAAGAAACTGCCTCTCTTTGCCTATAAGCGTGAATGGAACCTATCAAATTAATTACATTCAATTATAGAGAGGAAAAGAGATAACATTTTCTTTTTTTCTTTTCTTTATTTGTTTCTCTTTATTTTGTAGGTCTAAATCTTTCAATTAAATTGCCATGGATCAAGTTATGTTTTTTGAACAATTGATTTATATATGAAAATCATAAGATTCCAAGATCTTAGAATTAGGATGTAATTTCTTACATCTTTTATTTTATAAAAGAGAGAAACTCAATAATATCCACTTTAACTCAAATTCTTTAAATCTTTACAATGTCTTGACATCCATCATTACTCCTTTACATGTAGGTGCCATCATTATTGAACCAATTCTAGTTGATAGAACTAAACTCAAACATTCGTCAAACTTGACTTAACAATTTGAATACAGCACTATAATCTTCAATTTTCTTGTCACTAACTACAGAACTTGTCTTTGCCACTTCACAATCTATAACAAATCCTCTTCTTCATGACTTGATCATTACAATTCTATGTCTATGTAACTATATCACTACAACTCCTTCTCAACAGCACTCTCACTAGATGGAACTCAATCATCATAGTTGTACTCGTGTTTGACTTTATCACGACTGCGATGCCACGTTTGTGCCAACCAATCTCTATAGCTCCACCTCAAATTGTAAACTTACCATCATCTTCAGTACAATCTTAAAATTGAAGTATGAGCTTTAATACCACTTGATATCTTATGAACATGGAAACCGAAAACATGACAAATGAAACAGAAACCAAAAAAAATAAATTCAAATTTAACTATACGAGAACTTGAAAGTACAATTTTTCTAATTTTTCTCACCTTTTCTTCGTCACATTCACGACAGCCAATGAATTGTCAATTTAACACATCCACTCTTTCTCTTTTACACACTTTTCACCTTGGCTAAGTG
Organism: Fraxinus sp. D2006-0159; assembly: GCA_903798375.1. Classification (NCBI taxonomy): domain Eukaryota; kingdom Viridiplantae; phylum Streptophyta; class Magnoliopsida; order Lamiales; family Oleaceae; genus Fraxinus; species Fraxinus sp. D2006-0159. The sequence continues at coordinate 8,069 of CAIGRQ010345485.1, read as the reverse complement.
ATCTTTATTTAGATACACCTTATTATCTATCCTTCATTGTGTATTTACAAAAAATTTCTAAGCGACTTAATTGTCCTGAAGTCACATTCAAGGCATTTACCTTGTGAAAGTAGAATTCTTTTCCAAATTGCAATAATGTCTCTTTCCTTACCTTATTGTAATATTTTCATTTTATTGTCAAACAAAAATTATATCTCCATTTCACAAGTTTTAACGCGTCTAAATATATATATATATATATATATATATATATATATTGTTGGGTTATTACACCATACTAACATATCAATGACAAAAACATCAAAATCAAGCATGCACAAAAAAATTAGAAACACGATCAAATGTTCACCTAATTTGGCCAAACCTAATCTGGGGGACTTAAAGGTAAAAGCCCTTCACTAGTGCAAGAAAACCATTAAGAGAGAGTACAAGTACGCACAACCCAAGCAAGAACACTTTTTCGACACAAATCTAACAAGATCTTCACAAATACCACACTAATCTATATCAAGGACACCAAACCCTCCAACTTGAATGTCTACAAATTTACCGCCCAAAATAGCATAGCCTAAAACACTGTAGCATGTCAGTTTTCTTAAGGTTACAACATTAATTTAGCAACAATACAGATTAAGGGCAAAAAAATAAAGAAGAATGAGAACCAGAAGTCTCAGACTTGAGAGAAAAAGACAGATTCAAGAGAAACCAAAAAGTCAAAATTTATCTCAACTGATAGACTCCTTCCGACTATAAAGCCAAGAGATTATATCCCAGCCATTGATGGAGAATGGACGGTCCAAATTGCTCGTCAACTAGCACAATCCAAGTGATGTACACAAGGCCAATTGGAGATTGCCACTTAAGGCCCTCCACATCCAACTTAGTAGCACATCAATTACTAGTTTTGCCCTTAGTAAAGTACCGTTCGCATAATTACATTTTTTTTTACAATATGTAACTTGGTTCTCAAACCACATACTCTCTAGTTACTTACTTGCACTTTTTTTGACAATAAATTACCCTAAAACATCGTCTAGGTACCTGCAAAAGATTAACATGGGTCAATATGAAGAAAAGATAAACACGATCTGAAATTAGTCGTAGGCAGAGTTTTTGTGCCCATATCAGATGGATTAACATCAATATGAATTTTTTCAAGAATAAGACTACTAGATATAATTTTTCCCTTATGAAATGGCACTTCACCTCAATGTATTTAGACCTATCATGATAAACTGGATTCTTGCTCAAAAGTAAAGTACTTTAACTATCAGTAAGAATAACAGGTGATTCGTGTAGAAAAATCAATTAATTTAAAATTCCTTTTAACCATATACACCCTTTTACAGATTCAGTGGTAGCCAAATATTCAGCTTCAGTGCTTGATAAAGTAATAATGGATTGAAGTTGTAACTTCTTGTGATGCAATTATCACCAAGTGTGAAGAAATAGGCATTAGCAGACTTTCTTTTGTCTTTGTCACAACAAAATTAAAGTCTACATACCCCTTAAAGTTAGTTGTTCAGATCTCTTTTCAAACACTAATCATGTACTCAATGTCCTAGCTATATATTGTAGTAGCCATTTTAACCCAGCCCAGTGAAGTTTTCCAGGGTCAGACATAAATCTACCTAGAAAACTTATAGCATAAGCTAAAACAGGCCTAGTAGTAATCACAGAAAACATGACATTGAAAAGATGAAAATTTCATGTGGGTTGCAAGAGTTATGTTTACAGACTTGGCCTTTTTCATGCCAAACTTGGTTATAACTTTGTTTAAATTGGCTTCATGTGTCAAAATTATTTTATTTTCCTCCTATTTATCTTTATAACCATCTCCAATATTTTCTTGGCATTACCTAAGTCTTTCATACAAAATTTAGACTTCAGAAAGTTTTTAAGTCTTATTATTTTAGTTTTCCTAGAGCTGGATAACAACATGTCATCAACATAAAGAAGAAAATACACTTCACTTCCACTCTTAGCATTATTGTAGTATAAATAGTGATCATATTCACTCATCTTAAAGCCAATTTTTCAGTACACATGTGTCAACCTAATATACCACTGTCTTGGACTTTGTTTGAGTCCATATAGTGACTTCTGCAATTTGCAGACAAAATCGTGCTTTCCATTCAATACAAATCCTTAGGATTAACTCACATATGACATCATCTTCTAACTCCACATGTAAGAATAGAGTCTTGACATCTAATTGTTCAAATTCCCAATTGAATTGAACAATTAGAGCAAGAATCAATCTTATAGTTTTATACTTAATCGTAGAAGAAAAGATCTCATTGTAATCAACACCCTTTCTTTAAATGAAGCCTTTGGCTATAAGCCCAACTTTGTATCTCAAAGGGTCAGATGGTGTGATCCCATCTTTCAATTTGAAGATCTATTTACATTAGACAATTCTTTGGTTTTCTGGTTTCTTTACTAGTTTCCAAGATTTATTATCAAGTAAAAACTTCATCTCTTCTTCTATTGCACTTTCCCAATTTCCAGAATGATGTCCATTCTACGGATTTTTCTAAAATTACGGTAAAGTCAGTCAGATTTTTGAGTTTCATACTTGGGATTAGGTTTTGATTGTCTCATTCCCCTATATATGACCAATTGATAGTCTTTAATTGTGGGATATATTATATGATTATTGTGGGCTTCAGGTTCAATCTCAGTTTGAGTTTCATTTGTTACTTGGGGCTCATGTGCTTCACCTTCATCAAGATTAACCATATTTCTTTCTATTAAAATAACTTCAGCTTTTATTTCACCATTTTTAGGTTCTAGTTAACTTCGCCTCACTTTTAGGACTCTTATCAATTTCAGATTCCTTAGACTTATCAGTTTTACGTTTCAGGCATGGCATTTCAAGTTCATTAAAGACAAAATTTCTACTATTGATGATTTTAATGCCCTATACCCATAAAACCCATATCGTGTGCCCCTTCATCCCTTCAGGATGCCCTAACATGACACATTTGGTAGCTCTAGGATCTAGTTTTCCCTCAGTTTAGTATGTATATGCAGGACATCCAAAGGCTCTAATATGTGACAGGTTAGGAGGTTTTTCAGTCCACAGTTCTTATTAAGTTTTAAACTCTACAAAATTGCAAGGAGATCTATTTATCAGATTAAAAGCAGTACTTACTGCTTCAAGCCAGATGCCCTTTTACAAGCTCTGAGCTAATCAACATATACCTAACCTTTTTCATTAAGGTCATGTTGATTCTCTCAACAACCCATTTTGTTGGGGTGTGTGCTTAACAATCCTGTGTCTCACTATTCCTTTTTGTTTACAGAAATTTTCAAACTTAGAGTTACAAAATCCAAATCCATAGTCAGTCTTTAGAGTCTTCAACTTCATATCAAGTTAATTCTTAACCATTTTTAACCAAATTCTAAATTTTTGGAAGGTTTCAGATTTAGCCTTTTAAAGGGTAAATCCATGCCTTTCTGGAATAGTCATTAACTATAAACAAAAAATACATATTCCCACCAAATGTGCGATGACTTTCAGGTCCCCATAAATCCGAATGAACATTGTCTAAAGGTCGATTTGTAGTGTGTGAACAAAAAAAACAAAAAAATCTGAATGAGCAAAAAATCAAGAGATTCAAATATATCTTTCCCTAGAGATTTTTTATTACTTAGATATTTCAAGCCTTCATTTCCAATATACCCCATTCTTTTGTGCCAAAGTTCAGATTTATTTTCAACTGTAGAAAGGAAAATGGAATCTTGGACAATAACTGTCTTACCCATAAGATAATACAACCATTCCTTTTAGGTCCCTTCAATACAACTAAAGAGCATTTCATCACTTTAGAGTGTTATTGTCATATTTAAAGACATGTCCCTCATCTTCAAGAATTCCCATTGAAATGAGATTTCTTTTCAGATTTGGGACATATCTACACTCCTGATTGGCGTGACAATGCCATCATGCATTTTTTTATAGTAATGTCACCTATCCCAAATACAGCTTGAGAGTTATTATCACCCATATATACATTTTTAGGTTCTATCTCTTTGTAGTTATAAAACCAAGATCTTATAGGGCACACGTGGAATTTACATCCAGAATCTAAGATCCAATCCATATTGACTTCTTCATTAGACATAGTCATGAAATATAGACTATCTAATTCAGGACCTACTGTAGCATTATTCAATTTAGCATTGTTATGATCTTCATGTTTCTTTTCTAGTCATAAAAATCCCTTTTAAAGTCCTAGTTTACCACAGTGGTAACGCATTTTATTACTTTTATCTTTGGACTTAGATCTTCCTTTTGACTTTCCATTACTTTTTCTATTTAGAAAATTATTCTCTTTTATTTGTTCTCCCTCTTACAAACATGATTTCCTGTCATTAGTTGTATTTAGACACTTTCCTAACCTCTATCTCCTTAGACCTTAAAGCATCTATAACTACTCTTGTGTTAACTTATCCCTTGAGTATTTTATAGCATTCTTAACATTTTTGTAAGACTTAGGCAATGAATTTAATAAGATGACAGCGAGATCTTCATCTTCAAACTTTTGTTCATTATGTGCAAAACTCTTAACAACAATATTAAAATCACTTAGGTTTGCCTCTAAATGTTTTTGGTATCCATTTTGAAACTATACAGCTTTTCCAATTATATAGCTTTTATTAGTCAAGAACAGATTGCCAAGTATTGTCCACAGAGTTCTTGCAGTTTTAGCTTCATCAACTTGTTTTACAATGTTATCAGATAAATGCAAGATTATAAAACTATATGCAATTTCATTCATATTCTCAATTTCATCATGTTTTGCTTTAAGTTCAATAGAAAAGGTTTCAGGATCATCCAAGTCTTTTGTATTCTTTTACTGGACCAAAATGGGCCTCAATTTCAACTTCCATATAGAGTAATCCCATTTTCATCGAATTGTGATAATTCGACCCTCGAACCCATTATAGGTTCTATAAAGGATGGATGTCACTTGGGGACATAAGTGATTCTTAATTCAAGATCATCTAATAGCAGAAAAGTTTTTGAAACTTTTGTAACTAAAGAAAACTAATGCGAGAATGATAAATGCATATTCAGGCTTTAACAATGAATGCCCGATATAGTTACAACAAGTGGCATGAAATACAAGACTCATATATATGCATCAATCATAGAAAGTATATGTACTGTAGAACAATATTAAATCAAAGATTCAGAACGATCTTAACTAAAACTTGTAAAAACAATATTAATCATAGAACCTGCAACTGAAAACTAGTTATGCCACTCAATCAGCCAAATGTCATAGGGACAGCACAATTTGACTTCCAACTTACCATCGGAGTTTTAAGATACCACAAAAAATACGTGTCTATATGGATCATCAACATATCAAAACAAATCACAAGGTTTTACAAGAGTTTAAAAAAGACTTTTCACCTAGAACCTTTAAAAGGCTCTGATACCAGATTTGTTGGGTTATTACACCAAAATAACATATCAATGACAAAAACATTAAAATCAAAATCAAGCACATACAAAAGTAGGAAAAACATGATCAAATATTTACCCAGTTCGGTCAAGCTTAATCTGGGGGCTCAGAGGTAAAAGTTTGGCACTAGTGCAAGAAAACCATCAAGAAAGAGTACAAGTATGGACAACCCAAGTCAGAACACTTCTTCAACACAGATCTAACAATATCTCTACAAATACAACACTAATCTATATCAAGAACACCAAACCCTCCGACCTGAATATCTACAGATTTACAAACCAAAATAGCATGCCTAAAACACTGTAGCAAGTTGATTTTCATAGGATTGCAACAGTAATTTAACAACAATACAGATTAAGGGCAGAAAATCGAAGAAAAATATAAAGAACCAGAAGAATCAACTTGAGAAAGAAAAAGACGAACTCTAGAGAAACCAAAAAGTCAGAAATTATCTCAACTGATAGACTCCTTCCCGCCATAAAACCAAGCTATTTGATTATAACAATTGATGGAGAATAGACAGTCCAAATTGCTCCTCAACTAGCACAATCCAAGTGATGTACACAAGGCCAATTGGAGGTTGCCACTTTGGGCCCTCTATATGCTCATTCTTCTCGCAATTCAGTTAGTTGTACAATGCTTTCGAGATGGAATGTTAGCTATAATTTAGGCTCTGATGCTTATTGTTACGTTTTATCCTATGAGGTTCCAAGTGGGAGTCAACTAGGAAATAGCAAAAAGCCACCTAATGCCTGCACTACACATCAATTTGCTTACTTGACCTAATCGAGGCGATCAACAAAGGAAGTTGAAGTGAGCTCAGTGTCTTAAAAAAAGAGTCATGTAGAGGTTGAACCTCCAACAACCTCCATGTTCGAGATGAAATACTACGACCTACTACAACACATTTTCTAAGCGATATGCCTTTATTCTATGCTTACCTTCCATCGCTTTATCTAAGAGATCTTTCATACAAATGATTGATGTAACATTTCTGTATAAGAATCTTTTCACTTAAATTTTTAGTGTGCTTTTGATATGATAAGTCTAAGGATTAGGATGACCACTTTTCAAAATCATTTAATGTCACCCTTAACTTAAAACAGTGGAAGTGACGTCCATGAGGTAGATTTTTCAGTTATTAAGATAATATCACAAGTCATCCATCCAGCAGTAACTACATTTTTCGTTCTACTATAAAACCTCACACTTAGTATCATTCAAATGTAATTTAAATTTACACTTACAACCTTAACTTTATTTGGTAGTATTCTTTCTCCAAACCCAAGTATCATATACATTCTTGTGGCCAACTTTGATTGTCCATCTCACACCCATATACATCTATAGTTGACTGACTTGATCGTCGGAGTGTCTACGGTCGCCTCATCTATCGTAGTAGGATGCCACGTGCATCTAATATTTACCCAAAGTGTGTAAAAACTTGATACATGGACAAGAGTATAGTCGAATCTGTTGACCATGTTGTCCATCGAAAATTGAGGTTAACATATTGGTGCCTTATGTAGGAAATCATACTTTAACAACTTTACCAAAGACTAGAGAATGGGACCCAAAGGGTATCATGCAGTTATTACCTCTTGAAAATCTCCTCTTTACTCGAGGCCCTAAGTTGGAAATGATTTGGAACACGTCTTCACCTTGGGAGACTTCGTTTCAGAGGAAATAGTACCCCCGCCATTTAGCTGCTCGCATTCGAAAACAATTGGGTCAGAGCTAACATATATGACCTAGGCACTTCCTAAAGAAAGGGTACGAGACAAACATAACCCAGCTTTTAGAATATATCCTAGCTCACGGTCATGTAACTCGACTGGTAGCATAACCTGTCTTGTAATTCGGGCACTATGAGTTCTAATGTATTTGAGAATCTAGAGTCTATCCTTATCTTAACTAAGTTTTTATCCATTATGTTTGATGGTAACCCTAAAGCCTCCTACATAATGCTACAATCTATTACGCCCTTCGACATTGCCTAAATATTGTGCCCCAACCTCATTGCCTTGGCAATCTCTTCAGTAGTAAGAAGGTTGGGCACCTCACAATTAGAAGTTATCATTCTTAAGTTTGCCCTACCTTAGTTGGAGCCCTCATCAGAATGGAAAGTCATTTTTTGAAAGTTTGAGTTTTAAGGAAGAAAAATAGGAAAATATGGACAAAACGTTCACAAATTTAAACAAAAACTTCACCTGAAACCACAAATAACGTACTGGTGTGCTATCGTAGGCACCCAAATATAGTCGTTAAATCTCTAAAACTAATGTAGCAATGGAAGGAAGGGTTGATCCCACGAAGAGTGTGTAATTCAACAATTTATGCTTCGTATAACGATTGTGGGGTTTTGTTTATAACGAAATGAATCTTATAGCAAATAACAATGTAAATTAACGAGCTGTATTAAATCAATGAAACGAGTCTTGATCAAAGTCAACTTCCACCATTGGAGATTTATAACCATTCATCAATCCACAAAGAATAATCAATTCACATTCACAATATTCATCGTTGGAATAAATTCCTATTTCTCCTTAAGTTTAGTTAATCAGAAACCAGCGTTCTAATTAA
>CAIGRQ010345422.1:0-13705 GCA_903798375.1 Fraxinus sp. D2006-0159 | reverse complement strand
CTTATTATATTTGGTATTGACTTTTAGATGTGAGTAAATTATTCAAAGGATGTTTCAGCATTTAGTTTTAATTTGTTATATTTTTTAAAAATATATATTTACGCATTTTGACGTTATTGAGAAAAATTATTTACAGAATATTTCGACTTAAGTAGCGCTTCGAGTTAAATGAAATTTGGGGTGTTACAATAGTTTCAAGTTTTTACGAATTTAAAAGAGACAAGACGAAATTTATACTTAAAACATAATTAAACAGGAAAGAAAAACAAGAGTTTAGACGAAGTTTATGTAAAATTTTTAAAACAAAATTTTTTAGAACTAGAACTATTTTTGACTTAATGTTTTTCCTACTCTTAAAAGAAAACAAAAATACTTAAATTGTCCAAATTTGATTTTACAAAATAAATTGATAAAATATAATACTAAAAGTATATATTATGAAATAATATTTTGAGTCAATAAATTTTTAAAAAATGATATTTCGGAAACGAAAACTAATAATATATAATTATTTAGGCTTTTAATTTAATATGTTTAAAAAAATTAAAAGGAGAGGAGGATAATTGGAATCGAACCCATAGTCTTTTGACGACAAAACAAGGACTTCACAATACGAGAAACACCAGCTATTGATTAAAAATTGGTACAGTTTTTATTTATTTATTATTTGTCAAAACATTAAAAGAAAAAGTTCAAGTGAAAGGATCAAACCCTTTTCATCTAACATGGAGAGTGGAGACTCAACCATTTGAGCCACCTTGTTTATCTTATGACATTCGTGCTAAAAAAAATTTATTTATTGGTTAAAAATTGTCACATTTTTATTCATTTATTACTTGTCAAAACATTAAAAAATGGAATGACGGTAAAGAACTTGAACCCCAATCCTCCGAAAAGTAAGCACCCAACCGCTTAAGCTACATTGCTTATCTAATAGCACTTGTGCACTAATATTTATATATATATTTAATAAAAAATCTTCCTTTAATCTTTTTCCTCGACGGATTCAGCACGGGCAGTCGCTCCAGCTCGTTGGGTGTTGGATCCGCCGCTGGTTATTGTGAGATTTTTTTATTTTTTTTTTGTTTTTATTTTTGGTAATTGGACAGTATTCATCTCTTTTTACACATTAAGATTTTCATTATCATTCTTCTATTCATTTTCAACCACACATTCTTTAATAAAATAATATTTTTCATCACATCAATAGTTTTTCCTTCTTTTTCAACCACACATTTTTCATCAATCTGCTATTCTAGAATACAATCTNACTCATTTTCAACCACACATTCTTTAATAAAATAATATTTTTCATCACATCAATAGTTTTTCCTTCTTTTTCGACCACACATTTTCTATCAATCTACTATTCTAGAATACAATCTTCCAAAATAATGTGGCTCAAACACGTCCTTAAAATTTACTTGTTATATGTATAAGAATGACATTAAGTTTAACATTATTTGATGTGATAGAATCACGGTCATTGATTTTAAACGCACTCTTTTGGATCACTAGCTAGCTTTCCTACACAGAGAGAAGTCATCCACAATGTACAAAAGCAATGTACAAGTAGATTAATTATAAAATTATAGATTAGGCTTGTTGTCTAATTTACACCCTTGACTATGCCATCTTCCTTCTCCCCCCTTTATTATCATATTTAGCTCTTGTTAAAAATTAAATTTTTAATAGAATTTGATAAATATTGATGAAACATGTGGTTGATAGTTGTAGATCATATAAAATATGTGATTTAAATTAATTCTTGACTGTGAATTAAATTTTTATCATTTTTTTTTAATTAAATCAAACATGCACTTAATTTCGTCCAATCAAACATATCAAAAATGCCCTTAATGTTCTTGGTCAAGATATCAATCCAACGTACTAAAAATATATTTGAAGTCAAGATTACATCTTCATCGTGGACTTTGATTATATGAAAACTTGACTTATCTATGTCGATTTGACCTTTCACCAATATATGAAATGTTAGTTGCCTTTCAATTAAGATTCAAGAAGACATCAAATCAAAATTGATGAACAACTTCCAAATACACCATTAGAGAATCCTTCCAAACGTTGGACTAATTACTAATTAGAGCATAAAACGGCATCGTTTTATACTAATGAACAAAAGTCGTGAAATTTTTTCTCATTCTCTGCATTGATGACGAGATTACTTAGAATTGTGGACGTTTCAAATACTACACAGACACTAATTCCACACATCTTTTATATTATACATATAAAATTCATTTATCTTAAATTATTTAATTTACGATTTAATTTATAAATCGAAGACAACAAGACTGTACTAAAAATTCTAAGTCATCTAATTTAATATTAAAGTTCACATTTATAAAAATGCTTACTGATTTAATGCATGCAATTGACTCGAGATAAAGTATGTCTCAACAATTTAATTTAATTTATTTTTTGTTAATTTTCTTCAAATAAAAGTAATAAACAAAAAAATTTAAACAAGAATCACTCGAAAAGGCTCATGGGTTTAAAATCGAGTCTAACATGATTTGTTCTCTCTAAATCGAAAAACTTATTAAGGGTGTATTTGAACCACATTATTTTGAAAGAATGTGTTATGAAATACTCCTTCCGTCCCAAAAAGATAGTCCTGTATACTATTTTTTTCCGTCCCAAAAAGATAGTCATGTTTTCATTTTAAACATGTATTAATTTTTTTATTTCCACATATACCCTTATTTAATACATCTTAGTATAATAGACACCAACTACCTAGATAAGGGATAAATGGTATAGATGGAAAAATATAGTAAAATTTAATACTCTAACTACACTAACTACTATTTCTTAATCTGTGTGAAAATAATCGTAGGACTATTTTTTTGGAACGGAGGGAGTAATAGATTGATGGAAAATGTGTGTTTGAAAAAAAAGAAAAGTTATTGATGTGATGAAAAATATTATTTTATTAAAAAATGTGTGATTGAAAATGAGTAGAAGAATGAAAATGAAAATTTTAATGCGTAACAGACAATGGCTAAACAATTTGTTACGAAACGTATTATACTTGCATCAAGTCAATTATGGATCGGACAACTTTAAAGTGGCCTAACTTTTTATCACCCCTAAATAAAGGGTAATGCTATTTTGCCCAAGTTGGTTGACAAAAGGGGGTGCCCAAATGATATTTCTCATATTTTTTGTTACGCTTGACTTGTTCAAAGTAATCCACCGTATAATACAAAATAGTTTACCAGGATTTCTTCCAGGTGGGACCAGCATGGAAAATATTCAATCTAGCAATAATGGATCGTGTAGAATGTGTTTGCCTGCTTATAAGTAATCAAATATTATTGTTAAGTAAAATACACTTGTAGCAGAAATAATTAAAATTAGAAGATGTTTGGCTGCTTTTAAAAGAGATTTTCTAAGGGCTTTTCTCAATAAATATAGCACGTAGAGACATTTTGCTAAGGAAAACAATTAAGAAAGCTATTTTTAAGTACGACCAATGATGTTGCTAGACAAACCACGTGTGAGGAATATACACATCTCTCTCGATTGTAGGTAGAGAGACATGTCGATGTCGTCAAGAAAAATAATTCAAAAATAGTTATTTTTAATTACCACTAAACATTCTGCTAGCCAAACAAGTCTAAAGATGTAAGGAACAAAAATATCTCCCGATAGCATGTATGTTGTTAACAATAATAATTAAAAAATCTTTTTTTAAGTGCGACAAATATTCTATTAGCCAAAGAAGTCGATAAATGTAAGGAACAAAAACATCTTATATGTTGATTTATATTTTAATAATTATCGATGTGGGATTTTTTCGAAAAATATGAAGAAGGAAATCGCTTCAGGACAGCCAAACAAGCCTTCGGTGCGAGGAACAGGAGCATCTTGACCGGAATCTTGGTATTTAATTCAAATTTCTTTATCTCCGTGTTCTTAAACCGCCACTCTCATCACTTTCAAGAACCAAAAAAAAAATAGAAATGAAAATCAAATCTTTTTATGAATTCCCTATGTTTTTCCTCTTCTTTTTCTTGTTCTGCAACCAGTATTTACGCCCCATACAAGCCCAGTCAAGCATCATAGGCTATCCCTGCACCAGACAGTCCTTTAACTCCTGCAGAACTTATGCCTTCTACAGAGCCATGGCTCCAGATTTTCTTGATTTGGCCTCCATAGGTGATCTCTTCTCAGTAAGCCGCCTCCAGATTTCAATACCCAGTAATATTTCTTCCCCAAATGCCACTTTGATTCCTGATCAATCCCTTTTTGTTCCCATAGATTGTTCTTGTAATACTGTGAATTCTAGCATTACAATTTCTTATGCAGGATTAAACTACACCATACAAAGTGGTAACACCTTCTATGGCGTGTCAACCCACAATTTCCAAAACCTTACAACTTATCAATCTGTTGAAGTTGTAAATCCAACCCTAATCCCTACAAACCTTCCTATTGGTGTTAATGTAGTTTTTCCAATATTTTGTAAGTGCCCCAACTCAACCCAGTTGGAAAATGGTGTGAATTTTCTCATCAGTTATGTTTTTCAGCCAACTGATAACTTGAGTGCAATTGCATCAAGGTTTGGATCCACAACACAGTCCATAATTGATGTAAATGGGAATAGTATTAGGCCAAATGACACAGTTTTTGTTCCGGTATCTCGGCTTCCTAATATTACACAGCCTATCGTTCCTCCTCTTGTTACTGGGAGTGGGAGGAAAACTGAAAGAAAAGGTGCCATCATAGGATTGGGAATTGGGTTGGGAATTTGTGGGCTGCTGCTGATTTTGGTTTGTGGATTGTGGTTTTATAGAGAGGGTTTGATGAAGAAGAGAGAAGGAAAATATAGAGATGAAGAGAAACATAAATTTGATAAAAGAGGGAAGGGATTCGTGAAGGGTGAAGAGGTGAATTTGATGGCTGATGTTTCAGGTTGCTTAGATAAGTATAAAGTATATGGAATAGATGAATTAAGGGCAGCAACAGACGAATTCGACGAAAGATGTATTATTCAAGGATCAGTTTACAAAGGCAGTATTGATGGAGAACTGTATGCAATCAAGAAAATGAAATGGAATGCCTATGAGGAACTCAAGATCTTACAGAAGGTAAATTTTACATATATCCCACAGTTCTCATTCATTTCAATTTCTCAAATTTTACGACTTTTGCGGAGAATGGATTCATGTAGTCACCCCAATTTTTTGAGAACAATACTTCGTTTGTTGTCATTATTTACTGTTTCTGAAATGAGTCCTTGATGTGCAGATTTTTACTTGTTCTAGTTTAGCAATTACCTAATGGTTTGGCAATTGACTTTTTGGTTAAGATCTAGAAAATTATCAAAAATAATTAGTATTACTGGTGAAGATGGGAAGAGGTTTAAGTGGACAACAGGGTGGTCATTTTCAAGCTGTTTTGTAGGAAGATATTATTTAGTAATACATTTACTAACAAACAAACTAATGGTCAGGTTAGGTGACATTTCTTAATCTGCAGAATCATGGTATTTAAGAATACAATTTGGTATATAAAATAAGAAATGATGCAAAAAGGGCTGTCATCCTCATATTTTTCTTTGAATTTGATTTAGGAAGAAAACAGCCGCCTTCTTAGCTCAGTTTATTTTGACCATATTTTTTTTTTCTCTTTGGTGGGGGAGGTTGGGAGATTCTACCAGCAGACGAGTACACAGAAGATGATTGGCAGTTCACATGTCATGATTAGTAAATTTTATATATAATCAAATTGTCAGTTTTACTGATTTAAACCTAGCCGGTGTACTCTAATTTAACTGCTTATTTTCTTCATCAAATTGACTGATGAACCCGCGAATTAACAAGCCACTGCCTTGATCCAAGAGTAAATTTTAAAGACTTGGCTATTTTGTAGGTGAACCATGGGAACTTGGTCAGGCTAGAGGGATTCTGCATAGACCCTGAAGAAGCGAATTGCTACCTCGTCTACGAATATGTCGAAAATGGTTCACTTCACTCATGGCTTCATGAAAACAAGAACGAGAAGTTGAGCTGGAAAACAAGATTAAGAATTGCCATTGATGTGGCAAATGGTCTCCAATACATCCATGAACACACGAGACCGAAAGTTGTGCACAAAGACGTCAAAAGCAGCAACATTCTATTGGACTCAAACATGAGGGCCAAAATTGCCAATTTTGGGCTTGCAAAATCGGGCTGCAATGCCATAACAATGCACATAGTAGGAACACAAGGTTACATTGCTCCAGAGTACCTTTCTGATGGAGTGGTTTCAACTAAAATGGATGTTTTCTCTTTTGGTGTGGTGTTACTTGAGCTTGTCTCCGGTAGAGAAGCCACTGATGAAGAAGGGAATGTTCTATGGACTAGTGTGAATGGAATTTTGGATGGAAAGGAGGAACGAAGGATGAAGAGGTTGAGAGAATGGATGGACAGTAATCTTTTAAACGAGGCATGCTCAATGGATAGTGTTATGAGTGTAATGGCCGTTGCTGTTGCTTGTTTGCACAAGGATCCTTCGAAGAGGCCTAGTATGGTGGAAATTGTCTATGCATTGTCTAAGAGTGATGATTTGTTCTTTGATGTCTCCGAGGATGGACTTTCTCCTGGACAAGTGCTTGCAAGGTAGATTGAGATGGTAGTAGTTAAAGTCTGGCTCATGTAGTAATCATTTGTATTGCGATAATATGTAAATTAATGTCTCGAGTTATTGTGAAGTTTAAGGGTCACGAGTGTGTATCTTTTGAAGTTCTCTTTTTGTCGTGCTGCACTTTTTTCACTACCCTATGTAGTATGTACGATATGAAAATACGAAAGAATAATGTTTGATTTATAATTGTGCACAGTTCTTCATCTGATATATAGGTAGATTACATGTAGGCTTATACACACTAGAAGTGAGTGGTCTGGACTAATGTATAGGCCTAATTCGAATGGGCCAATCGGGTTCTTGAAGATTACATATGTTCTTATAAACTTTCCATTAATGTTTCTTGAAGCCTTTTAATGTCGGGGTCTGTGAATAACAGTCGAATTAACGCCAAGAGGTCGAATTCAAGTTCAACATGTTGAAATTTGACACGGCAAGTTTTGGGAAGATTTCAAAAATCACTTCTTTACTTTTCTTTAGGAAAAATTGCAACAGCGGTCCCTAACTTTTTACTTTTTAACAAACTTTACCCTAACCAACTAGGGTCGTCCAAATAGATGGAATCCATCAATTCGACCGTCGTTGATAAGAGAAGTTGATTTGACCAAATTTAAATGGTAACTTTACCATTTTAATATAAAGTAAATAAAAAAAAAATAAAAAGGTTCTTTCTATGTCTATCTATTTCTTCCCCCCACACCCACACCCACACGCTTTCCCATCCCCACCCCTAAAAAACACTAGCACCACTGGCACCCAACGTCGGCACAAATGCCAACCAACGTCGGCACCATTGCTAAATTTCTTGGACGATGGATTTTCTGCAAATATTTTCCTCCACACCACCCAAGTGAATGGAGCTCAACCACTATACAAGTGCCAATGTTGTGTGAAGTGTCGATCCCGACATCCCTTTCAACTTTGGCTCTCAATCAAGAACTATATGTGATGTGAATCCACGTAGCAATTAAAGTTACGAAACCCACACAAGATTGATTCAACCCAAGAAAGCCAAGAATCAACATTTGAAAGCTCGATCGAATAAATTATTTAATCAAAGAACCAGCACAATCGCCGACAATATGTTGACTATGTGATCATAAAACTTATAAACCTTACTTAATTTGATGAACGCCACAAGAACCTAATTCTTGATAAGTTCAAAATTAGTTCGATGAAGAACAAGAAGAAATCAATATGCCTTTCAATTAATCTCTCACTAAATTGTATGTCTTTACAATGAATGGAATGAGTTTTATTTATAAGGAACTCATAAAACCTACTTAAAAACAGAATGTCTTAAAAAATATAAAAAATATATATATATAACATACAAGATTTTTAACTAGAATAGAAGATTACGTGAAATTTGAAAATTTCGCGTCCAGAATTTCACTATACGATCGCATAGGCCAATTGTTAGCTTTTAATTTTGGTTCGATATAGAGGCATGGTCGCATGCCTAGGGTAACTATGTGGTTGTATAGTTACTTTTTCCAGCTTTTCTCATCCGCTGCTTGGACCAAGTTGATCCATCTTGTTTCTTCTTTCAAATCCAACATGAACACGTTCCTTTGCTTGCTGTGATCGATATTCCGTCCACCGTAGTTTAGGCAAGCCATCTCATAGCTTCCTTGACCTTCTTTGACCATGACCTCATCATTAGTCTTTCCTCCATGATCAACGGATCCTTGTTCGAACTTGCCCTTGTATCATGGATCACATCATTCACTCCCTTTTTGAAAGAAATGGATGTCGAATCTATACATGCATCAAAGAGAGAGAGATCAGAAAACAACAAAAACGCAAATTATCATAAACTTACCTTGAAGATCCAGATTGTAGCCATTGGTTTCAATTCTTGCAATGACATGGAATGGTTCATCTCCTCTATGATGTAATCTTGACCTTTTTTCAATCGAATAAGCCATTTTTGCGTAAGCACCAAAACCTAATCACCTGATTCGAATACTTTACGTATCTTTATTTTGCTACCTTGAAATGCATATAATTCAATCCCATTCTTTTCATCTAAATTACTGCTTACAATAATAATTAAAGAAATTAAACCAAAAAAAGTTAATAGATTTAAACCATAAACCGTATCAAATCGTGTAGTACAAGTAGTAAAGGATACTAAATTGGTTCCCAATATATTCCATAAATTCGAATCAAAATAGTTAATGACTTCAAGATTGAAAT
Organism: Fraxinus sp. D2006-0159; assembly: GCA_903798375.1. NCBI lineage: Eukaryota > Viridiplantae > Streptophyta > Magnoliopsida > Lamiales > Oleaceae > Fraxinus > Fraxinus sp. D2006-0159. The sequence goes on along the minus strand of CAIGRQ010345422.1, from coordinate 4,846 downwards.
ATTTATTCTCATGCCTCAAATCACCAATAATGTACCCCAAATGTCTATTATGCCTAATTAATTTCTTGCAACATACCGGAATATCATTAACTAGTAATTGATTACCTATGAATGGATATGGCAAATGACTTATTACTTGTATAGAAATATTAGATGCATTAACATGTGTAAAAGTACATGCTCCATGTGAAAAAAAATATTACTACGTGCTAGACCATCATCAAACCTATGTATGGGGTATTGATTATTTAGTATGCCACTGTTGAATGCTTATCCTTCAGTGCTCATCAAATTCTCCACTTGCATCGAATCAATTGGATACTCAATAGGTGATATCCCACTAAATAAGTCTTCATGGAACAAGTCTTTGAATTCCTGCAATAAAGAAATATTCAAACTGGGAATGAATTTGTTAGTTCTCACTAAAGTTCTCTCCATCTCAAATTTTTTTGCATGAAAACTTACTTTTGATTTTTCTCTCCCCTCATTAGACTCTCTTTTTTTCTCACAATTAGCCACCTCACTATCTTCTCTCCTAATCTCCTTTCGCCTTTCTTTGTTTTTCTTTTCTTCCTCATCTCTCAATCTCAAATGGTCCTCATAGACCCATCATGGTGTTAATGGTACAAGAGTAATAGCTCTCCCATCTTTTACGAAGTTTTACCTATTCTTGAATCCATCACATTTAACCTTCCTATCATACTTCCACGATCTTCCCAACATAATGTGCCCAGCATGCATAGGAACCACATCACACATTACTTCAACACTATACCTCCCAATTGAGAAATTCACCAAAGCTTGCATACATACCCTAACCTCTCCACATTCATCTAATCACTGCAATTTATAAGGCCTAGGATGGTTTATCGTAGTCAATCCTAATTTCTTGAAAAATAATTCCCTTTATTTATTTTTCGGTAATGTTAATAAGTGTATTACTAGAAAATTAGTACAACTGTCCCTATCAATAATCAAACTAAATACCTTATTTTTGACATAACATCTAGTATGAAAGATGTTCTTCCGTTGCTGCTCCACATCATCCAATTTAATTTGTGCATTGAGAGCATGCCACCATAAGTAACTCACATCCTAATTGGTACTCTACTCCATCACCATCACTAGCATCATCTAATGTGGGCATATCATGACCATCACTATCACTCACTACTTCTCCATTGTCTCGCAAAATCATTGCCCTTTTGTTTGGACAACAAGAAACAATGTGCCCCAATCCCTAAAATCTAAAGCATCTGATATCCCGATTCTTAGAAGGTTGGGAATCCATTTTTGGTGTAATTTTGCTAACAAATTCCTCATTTTCCCTTGGTGGCTTGTTCTTACTACTCGAAACAATCCCATGTATATCTAGTTGTCCCCTTTCTGTTCAATTGTCTTTCCACTTTCAAGCTACATGTAACATGTCTTCCTATTCCACATAATGTTGCAACTCTACCGCATTAGCTATCTTACTATTCAAACCATTCAAAAATCGGACTAAGTGGCCTCCATATCATCCTCAACATTCGTTATAATCATAGCGATCTCCATCTCTTTGTGATAATCCTCCACACTCCGAGAACCTTGGTAGAAGGTTTGCAATTTTTTATGAAGCTCCCTTTCCCTATAATAATGATTAGGCACGAACGTTTTCTGCATGATAGCCTTCAATTCTTTCCATGTATTATTAGGCCTCTCGCGGTTTCTCCTTCTAGATGTTACTACTGATCCCACCAAATGATAGCATAATCGATAAATTCAACTAACGCAATCTTTACCTTCTTTTCCTTCGAGTAGTTGTGGCGATCAAATATCAACTCTACTTTCTTTTTCCACTCCAAGTATGCCTCCAGATCACTCCTTCATTTGAGTGACGGAATTGTCATTTTAATATTGTCCATACTTCTATCAACACCATCTCCAACAAGCTCTCTACCATTCCTTTCATGCCAAATTTCTATCTCTCTCATTCTTCCCATTCTACATCCACCAGTGCATTCTTGCAAGTGTTTTTTTTTCCACTCAATGCATTTTTGCAAGTGTTTCAAATAATTAATTCAATCTCAATCAAAATTTAACCCTTGTGTAGTCCAAACAAAGAATTGAGTAAGAAAAGTGATCTAGAATGATTCAATAATGTAGGAATTTGAACTTTGAATGAAATGCAAAAAATAAATTCAAGAAAATATTTCTTGAATTAATTGGACACATTTAAATTCGGAATTTGTTATTTTACTCAAAAAAAATAAAATGAAATTGTATGCTGCTGGCAGATTTTCGAATTTTTGATTTTTTTGTTAGAAAATTTAACTTAGATACCAGTGAAAGAAACAAAGGCTAATTTGGATGCTAAATTAGTGCATAAACAAGTTTTGGAATTTTATGGATTATAGTTGAAATATTGAAGAACGCGAAGAATACGGAGAATGAAAAACAAAGACTCAAACAAAAGAAAAAAAAATAACCTTGATTTTTGGAACTTTGCTCTGATACCAACTGATGCGAACCCACACAAGATTGATTCAATCAAAAAAAGAGAGCCAAGAATCAACATTTGAAAGCCCAACCCAATAAACTATTGAATAAAAAACCAATACAATCATCGACAATATATTGACCATGTAATCACATAACTTATGAATCTTACTTAATTTGATGAACACGTAAACTTAATTCTTGATAAGTTCAGAATTAGTTTGATGAAGAACAAGAAGAAAGTAATTTACCTTCCAATTAATCTCTCAATAAATTGTGTATTTACAATGAATAGAATGGGTCCTATTTATAAGGAGCAATTTGCCTTAATCTCTCAATAAATAATGTGCCTTTACAATGAATGGAGTGAGTCCTATTTATAAGCAACTCATAAATCCTACTTAAAAATGGAATTAAGTCTTAAAAGACATAAAAACAGTACATTATACGAGTTTTAACCTAAATAGAAGATTACACAAAATTTGAAAAAATCGCGTTCAGAATTGCATTATACGGTCGTATAGGCTAATTGTTAGCTTTCAATTTTGGTTCGGTATAGAGCCATGTGGTCGCATGCCTAGGGTCGCATAGTTACTTTTTCCAACTTTTCTAGTCCGCTACTTAGACCAAGTTGATCCATCTTGTTTCTTCTTTCAAGCCTAACATGAAATTTGTTCATTTGCTTGTTGTGATCGAAGTTTCATTCACCGTAGTTTTAGCAAGCCATCTCATAGCTTTCTTAACCTTCTTTGCTCATGAACTTGTCATTGGTTCTTCCTCCACGATCTGGATCCATGTCCGGACTTGCCATCGTATCATGGATCACATTAGTCCAAAAAAATATTGTTGATCTGTATGTAGACAAGCTCCTCAGCTATGTATTTTTAGAGCTTCCCAACCTCAAATTTGCTAACAGTGGATCTCGTCGTCAATATGGAAGAGGGGGTTGCAAGGAAAAGCACTACGTCCACCATGCTTCGAAAGGCAAAGCACACCACGTCCACGTCCCCGTTCATCATGCGACGAAAGGCAAGGTACCACGTCCTTTTGGGATCTTGATTCTGGAAAAAAAAAAAATCCAGCTTAATTATTATATAGCCTTTTGGGTTCTTGATTCTGAAAGAAAAAAAAGAGGATTTATGTGCTTTGAAGTTTGATCTTGTATAGTTGTACAACCCTGTGCATTTATAGAGGAATACGTGGAAATGGCCTAAATAATACCACATATTTCCACTTGGGTTATGTTATGTGTACCTAACAAGTTACATAATTTTTAGCTGAATTGACAAGTGGCCGATCAAAAATTATGTAACATGTTAGGTACAAATAGATTTGTCATTTTCACTTAGGCCTTTGACCAGTAAATAGAATAAGAAAACGAAAAACATCAAATATTACTTTAGCCTCGAAAAAATCGAAAATACCCTCACTCTCTTCATTCTTCTTGAAACCAACCACTCTTGAGGAAGCGAAAAATGGCTGGCAGTCGGCCCACTTTTTTTTATTAATAAACACTTGACCCACTTTTTATTAATAAATAGCCGTTTGGCTAGCCTAACAGCTGGCCCAACAGCCTTTTATTAATAAAAGTGGTAATTACACTAAACCAGACATTTTGTTGTATTTTAAAAAATAAGGTTTTTATTTTATTTAATCAAAAATTAGGTTTGGATTTTACAATTAATATTAATAATAATATTTTAAATTAAATTAAATATATACCCACCCAACTACCTACCCCCACCAACTTTATTTTAAATATAAAACCCTATTATCCCAACCCTAATTCATTTCATATCTCCTCCCTCTCTCACCCACCGCCACCGCCCGTCGTCGCCACCACCACCTCCGGCCGCCGCCGCCCCTTCTCCCTCTTCTCCTCATTCTCTCTTCCTTCCTTCCCTCCCTCCCTTCTCCCTGATCTGCTGCACGACGCAGCAGCGTGGCGACACGCAGCAACGATGCTGCAGCTACTGTGTGACACAGCGGCGACACCACCGCTATGTCCCACAGCAGCGTCGACGCTGTTGCCAATTTTTTTTATTTTTTTTTTGTTTTTTGAGTGATAGAATGGCAGTGCAATGGGTGTGTGAGGATGTGCTGTAGGTGTGCGCTGTTTGTGTGGGGGTGGCTGATCTCTGTGTGTTTGGAGGCGGATCTGTGTATGGGTGGTGGATCTGTGAGTGTGGTGGCGAATCTATGTGTATGGGTGAACGGTGGTATGTTTTGGGCGATGGTGGTGGATCTGTAGACGGTGGTTGGTTTTTTTTTTTACCTAGTTATTGAACAATGGAGTTTTTTTTTGTCTGTGACCTAGCTTTTTTGGTATCTGTGTAGGGATGGCAATGGGGCGGGTTCGAGGCGGGGC
>CAIGRQ010345402.1:0-12735 GCA_903798375.1 Fraxinus sp. D2006-0159 | reverse complement strand
CAAATTCTATATATACAAGGTTCATCAAGCTTTCTTATAGAGTTCCTTACAGAGAATTTCTCCACAGAGAGAAAAATGAGTTCTTCCGAGAAAAAAGAACACAAGTAAGATTCAAATTCCCCTCAATTCAATAGATGATTTTATCAAAAATTCTCATAGAGGATCCATTGAGGTTTACTCTAGTTCTCAAAATACTACCCTTGCATCAAAATTCCTTCAAAAACCTACTCAAACAACTACAGAAAATAAACCCTCGAATTAAAAAAAAAGCCCTTGAAATTGGTTTAGGAAAGCATCATGAAATGAACCCTCAAAAATCATTTTCATATTTTACAAAATCAATCTTTTTGCCTGTTTCGAATTGGAAATGTCACCAACTCAAAGATATTCTTCCTTTGAAGAACCTTTTTAAGACTTCTTTCCTCCAAATTTCCATTTTCCTCCCATCAGATATCAAAAAATCACGTGAGTATTATAAAGCGATTCTCATCAAAACAGGATCTACAATTATTACTCACACTCCAAATAGCAAAAACTCCAAACATATTGATTTTTCAAAAATTTCTATTCAAAGGGGTCTTAATAAAGACTGGGGACTGCACCATTGGGAATTCAAACAAATGAATATTTCAAAAACAGATTCATTCGAATCAAAATTCAATTATTTGGACTACAAAGAGGCCTGATTCAAAATTTTTTTTATAGACCAATAACTCATTCTTGGTTTATTCTTTTTCATCAAAATTGCCTATCAAAATTTTCAAAATTGGTTTGAATATTTTGGATTTGATGAGACAATTTTACTCGGTCTTACTCATCAAGAATAGAAACACTTTAAAGAAGAGGCAAAAACGTTTTTAAGTCCTCAAGAAATTCTTTTGTTCCAATTTGCACTAAATCTCAAAGTATCGTGGATTTTCTGTTGGGATTTTCACTTAATTCAAAGACAGCATCCTCCATAGTTCAAAGAATACAACGTTAAAAGAATTGTGAGACGTTTCAAAATAAAATGGTGGTCAAAATTCTATGAAATAAATTGTTGTCCAAAAGCAGTTAATTCATGAATTCAAGAACAAAGGAACTTCGACATTCCAAAATTATCAAAAGAAGAAAGTGAGATATAACGGGAGATATTCCACTTCAAAAACGTTTAATATCTTGTAATTTTAAATTTTCTTTCGAAATAATTGTTATGGTATCAAAAACTTGTATTATCAAGAAAATTTCTTATTCTTATTTGAAAGTTTTGACTTCATTCCTTCTTCCACAACCGTCCCCTGAACTCGGGCCGACTTTTAAAAAGACAATTATATTATATTTTTAACTTTAAATAAATATATCTAAATAGACATAAAATTAAATAAAGTTATATCACTCTAAATCTATCCACTAATATTTATTTTCATTAAATGTGCGTTTGATTGGCAATATTTTCTTTGAAAAATGGTTTTTCACCCAAATTCCTATTTTTGTGATGTTTGATTGACATTTTTTCCATGAAAAATATTTTTCTACTTTTGGTCACGTGACCATATTTTCATCAAAATTAAGAAAAATATTTTCTTTAATGTGATATGATTTTATTTTCTAGAAAATTCACTTTCTTTTTCTCTATTATCCATCCTCTCTCTGTCATCTGTCCACCAATAAAAAATAGACAAGTATAATATTTTTTAAATTAAAAACTAAGTCAATCAAACACATTTAATTAATAATTTCTACACAAATAAGTTCTAGGCAATTCAATAGCCTAGAATTTATTATCTTTCCGTTTAAATTTCATGTTCGCAATCAAATGCACCCTAGATTCTTTTGGATCTTTCTCTATTCTTTTAGAATTTATGCTTAACTAAAACTTTAATATTCATAAAATATCATCTTCAACTAAAGTCAAAATAATGATGAAAGAGACACCTTTAGAGCAAGTCCTATCAATATATGAAGATTTTTTTTTAAAAAAAGTAAGATTACATTTTATTGTGGTTTGATGAATTTAGTATGTGAATGATTCTTGATTTCAGTTTGGGTTGTGTGGCTTTTGAATTCAAGTAGTATATTAAGAAAATTTATTTTCCGAATTATTTGAATTTTTAATTGCATTTTTAAAAAAATTATTATTACAAAACTCATTAAAAAAAAAAAATAGGACGAAAACATAGCCTCAATAATTTCAAGGATTTGCCAAATCTTCTTGGCCATGTTTTTCTCTCTTTAAAACAATTTTTTTAAAAATTTTCATATTTTTAATTATAATTCAAGAATTTTCTTACTTTTTAATTACATGTTATTTGAAAAATCAATATTTAAAACTTCATTTTTTTTCTCAAGACTAGTGGATGCACATGCAATGCACGTGTTGCAGTTTAGTTGGCAACTTAATGGCGTTGAGTGATTTTTAGTTATTTTTCGTAATGTTTGTAATCTTAGTTACAATGAAAAATTGATTTCATGTTATACTGTATGTATGTTATGGCATTATAAGTAGGATTCGAGATTGATACAACTGATGTTCTGGAAAAAGTATCTGAGTAGTTTCATCAGTAATGTGACCAGATAACAAGTATTCACAGTGCATAAATCTAATATGTTGCAATTGCTAGAATGTTTGGATAGTTAATGAAACAAAGTTTACAGACAAGGAAGTTATTAGCATACTGATGTGGTGTTGCTCAGAGTTTGTCCTCTTCTTTTTCTTATTTTGCTTCTGATGTGAATTCTTCAACTGCAAGATAAAATTCAGTTAAAAAAAACGATATGATCATGTGTAACATATTGAAATAGTTTCAGAAATTCTCAATTCTTAAAACGAAAATTGTAAAACCACTTGCCCTGTTTTTTTCTCAACTATTGATTCACTTTCCACAATGGCAACATCTTTGATATGATATAAAGCAACAATTTGTAAGCATACAGAAAATAAAAGGATTTTCCAATGAGTCAACAACAGGTCTATCATATGTAAAATTAAGGGTTGAATAATAGTCCGACCGAAGCAGAAAAGCGATATAGTAAACTTTCCAGGTCCAATTCGTCATAAGGCTCAATGGCTGTACACTATTTCAAAAACCCGAAGTAGAAAGATGAATTAATTTCTGTGTGCATGATAGAATAGAATGAAGAGACAAGGATATACACATTTTCCTGGCACAATTCTTCATATTGAATAGAATGAAGAGATAAGGATATAGACATTTTCCTGGCAGAATTCTTCATATCAGATTTCACAATTTGTCTACAGTCATTAATAAAGGACAAAGACAACTATCCAGATGATCGTTGAAGCAACTTTAACTCTTCAACATGACAACAAATTTAAATGCTAATAAAATTGATTGTCTCTGCTAAATGATGTACTAAAATTGATTACAAGTCATTTTAAATTTACATTAAATGCATCAACTTAATTTAACCATCAGAAGATTCGACGAACACAGTATTGCCAGATGTTCATCATGGACACAAAAACAACATACCTGATCCTGTAACTCCATGAGCTCTTGCTCTTTTTCTTGAAGATGTTCGTGAAGATCATGTATTTGTCCAATATGCAGTCTCTTTCAGTTTCAGTGCTATCCCTTTCTCTCCTGCAAAAAGGATGCAGTTCCTTCAATTATAAATTTATATTCCTGAGGCTTTAAACATTTTAAGGAGGTGAAATAAGATTCGAAACCAAATGTAAGTTTATCTAAGCAAATAAATTGTAAAACTTCAAGCAAGGGCAAATGAAATTCCAATGCAAAAACAAAGGCAAACCTGAAGCTTCGGAGCTCCTTGCTTTGTTTCCTTAGAAGATCCTCTTTGGCCCAAGCTTGCTACAGTAGATGGTAGGGCAAGTTAGCAAAACAATCAGTGAGAAATGGGAATTAGTGGCAGAAAACCCAAAATAACTAAAAACAAACTGCCATAAGAATCTCATACTAACTGCTTCTTTGTCTAATCTAATTGCATCTAGCTCCCTTTCTTTCTCTTTAGCTCGTAAATCTTCTGTTCGTTCTGACGCAATTGGTCCTAAACAACCAATCATGCTCCGCAACAAACCGACAAAACTACGATCTAACGTAAAAAATAACATAAGTGTTATCTACCTTTTGATAACATGGAAAGCCAAGTCCTTACATATTTCTTTCCTGGAAATTATTTACAAGAACTCTACATCCAAAGCGTTGAAAAAGTTACCTACCTTGCTTTTAGAATGCTCATTTCCTTTACTTGTTGTTGGTACTTCTCTTTGTTGTAGTCCACAATTTTGTATACAGGTGGCTTGGCATTTCTATCAGCCTACAAAATGTAAATCAAGAACTTTTACAGGAAAAATAAGCTAAATATTTAATCTCTTCCTCTCCCACAACACCAGAAAGTGAAGGAAAAAGTCACTTAGAAACTCCATTCGATCTATTTAGAGTACTAATTCTAGTTGTGAGGAGTTATAAAGCCAGCAACGTATTATAATACTTGATTAAGTGACAGTGAGGTAAAATTATGTTGATAAACCCTAACCCCTTCAAATGTTGCGTCACTTCTTTTATATGTCATGAGCGTGAAAAGGCAAGATCTTTCTAGAGGAAATTCTTCTAGGAGAATCTTCTCGACATAAATGGTCTGAGTTAAAAAAAAATCTATTTTTCCATTTTTGTCTACTTGTTAGACCTGAGTGTTTTGCAACTGCAATACTATGTTAGCACTCTGAATGAATCATTAATAAGGTTTAAAATTGATTACTTACAATATAGACCATAGTGGTTGCAATGAAGTTGAAATTTTTACTGGATTAGGATTTGAAAAAAGAGAACTCATTTTTTATGTAATTTAAGCATGCAAGGTATATGCTATTTTCTTTTCACTTTCATTGCTAGATAGAGTCACTTGGTGTGCACAAATATAAATTTTGGACAACTCATTCGATTTTCATTTCATCATGTGGTTTCCTTGTATCCAAGTTAAAATTTCAGAGGGATATATCTTTACGGTATAACTATTCTTTTTATGTGGGAAAATACAAAATGTAATCATCAAATTGATTCAACTCAGGATTTCAAATAAGAACCTTCTTTTACAGGGAAATGTATGAAACTTTAAAATGAAAGTGTGGACCACTATATATATCTTTGAAATCAGATTTTAGTTATCCATAGATTCTTTCATTTCTCAGCTAGAATAATCTCTTGGATATGTGAAAACTGCCCCAACACATAGTAACATGACTGAGACTGCACTACGAGACTGGATTAATAGCATGACAATGTATAGTTTGCATTCAATTAATCCTGGATGCACATACTACTTTACTACTTTTCAACACAAGTGAACATCAAATATCGGTAGAAGATAATAGATCAAACAAGGTGAAACAGAACAAACAGATACCAATGAGTAAAAGAGAGTTGCATATAGTTTGTAATTGTTGGTGCATGTTGCCATTCTTGCTTATCAGTTGTGACACATGCTTCTGCAGGCGATCATTTTCCTTCATCAATAGCTTGTGAAAGGAGCACCCAACAATTTCAAAGAGATTCAAATGTTGAAGGAAATGTCAGCAGTTCCGAACTGGATTCGTCTTTGTTTATGCTTAGAGTTAGATTTGAGGTTATAGAATATTTCCTAAAAGATTTATGAATTTCAGCATGTATTCATTAGGCAGTATAGAAAAAAACCTCTCTTTTACATGGCCCCTTCACCAACCACTCTTGATGCCAGTTGGAAAAATTCTCTGCCTTCCATTTCATCTATGATTTTCTCGGGATTAGAATGTAAAACTGAAATTTCTAATCTTTTCTGCAACTCTAACACTGCAGATCCTTCCATTTGGCCTTCATGTGAAGAGAGAAAATAAAATTAGCAGCGCATGAGTGGTCGTAGTGCATATAAGTATGACATAGATTTTACTATTACAATGTCGCTCTAAGGTTTATCATGTTAGACTTTATAAACTTCAAATCGGTTACCTTGCTGCAAGTGAAAGATGTAGCAAATACGAGCAGATTTAAATGTTTTGACTGTACCCATGCATGCTATGTTGCTGCATCTTGTGAGAAAGTAAAGACATTTTGAAGGGCGGACCGACGGAGAAGTCAGTTTCGAAGTAAAAAATACTTCTATAAGACTACCATTCTGTTGGTTCTAAGGAAAACCATTTCATCTTTGATTCCTTTGAGGACTTCTTCACTGAGTAGAAAGCTTATGAATGCACCTTTCTAGGGTTATTTTTGGCCATTGATGGTATTTTCTTATTCCTGAATGGTCTCTTTCATTTTTTTAGGTTTATGCTTTACTCCGGGTAAAGATCCACCCATCTCCAATAATTCTTTCAATTTCAAGGATATTTGATTGCTTGTCAAAAATGATCGTGTTAGGGTTAAAACCTTAAAAAAAAATTGTTCTTTAGATTAGGTATCTACTGAATTCAAATCCAGACTTCATGGCTGACAACTGGAATGTCTATATATAGCCCATGTTTGGCCCTGTTTCATCAGCATTGGCTTGAGCGTTCCTATTTCTTTTGTCATTGCGTTTCATTCACATAATATAACTAAGACCTTTTCTCTTTCTTTTACAGTAGCGTTTCATTCACACAATCTACCTAGACTCTGAACTAGGTCTATTGAAACTTGAAATCTTACCCAAAACTTTTTGTTCCAAAGGAATTCTGCCATTTTCTCTGCCCAGCTTCATTGGACACTGTCTTGGCCAATTTTACAAGGTCGGCAAAAATTAGAGGTAGGAAATGACTTGAGTTTCTCTTTTGTAGTTTAACTTCGCCTTTTCGTTCATCTTTCTACATATCTAAAAATCTACCCCATATTTGTTTTCCATTACAAAAGTACACTCAGTTCTAGTAGTCTAGAGCGACCTAGAGATACGAGTCACCGTCAATGAGCAATTTATCTGAATTGAATCCACGGAAGGAGGTAGAGATGACAAAAGGATTTTAAAAACTACCCATTTAATTTCAATTTTAATATTACTTGAAAAAAATAAAAAATTCAAGACGTGTTCGAAAAATTTGGGGCGAGGTACCATCCCCTGCCCTATTTACCATTTGGGGCGAGATGGGGCAATGCCAAGTGGGTCAGGGGCTGAAAATTTTGTCATTCCTAAAATATGTTTCATGCTTGAAAAAAATCAGTGTGAAGGGGAAGGAGATGTTCTTGTGGATGGAATCCAATGAATCAAGGTCGTGATTTAAGATTACAATTCGTTCATCTTTCGATCAAATTGTTCCAAAAACGAAAATTATCGGAATATTTATTAACAATTTTGCTAATTTTTTAATATTATCATGGAAAAATTGCAAAATTGGTAACCAACGCTTTATCCTAGTAGCAACTTATTCAACAATTTTTTAAAATTAAGTTACATAGTCAGTTTTCAACAACATAAATTGTTCGAATAATTGTTAAATTGTTTATATGGTCTTCACACATTCAATTTTTCTAAATAAGATATGTGTGTTCTTTATAACACTATTTCTTGGGAACTCGGTGGGAAATTTAGATGATATCAATAGGGATAAAGTGTGTTAAATTGAGCCGCTTTGCTCGTCCCATTTGGTGAGTCGGCTCGCGCTCGCTTATAAGGCGATGTGAGCACGAGTTGATTCGTTTTATCGAATTGTGATTCAATTCCTCCCACTCAATGCTTCTAGATTTCAATGCAAGTGATCGCAATGTAATGTTGAGATGAACTTGACTTTCGTTTTAAAGGTTTAGGGTCAAATTGTTACCGAGAAACGGATTGGAGACTAATAGTGTAATTTTTCTAATAAAATTCAGTGGGTTCCCCATAATTGCCGACGTATTTTATTCATTTATTTCTGGCTTTTGTTTCTCTCTCTTAATAACTCTGAAGCTTCGAATCTCAGAGAGCTTTTAACGATGGCGACACCTACCGTATATTGAATACAAACATACTTCCTTTGTGTCTCATCTCTCTCCGATGTCTCTCTTCTCTTTCTTTTCCAACCCTTTTATATTCTCCCCTCTTGTGAAAGTAATCCAATGCCTTCACTAGCTGTAGTCATTGAAACAAATTTTTCTTCGTTGCAATTCACAGCTTTTTAAAAAATAGTTGTTTTCTTTTTTAAGATCTGTTTGAGTTTGTCTTCTATAGAATAATAGTCAAAGTTGTCCAAAGATGCTGCAAATTTTTGTCTACTTGCTGATTATATTGAGGGCCAAAGCTGTTTTGGTTAATCAGACTTTTCTTCAAAATGCTGTAGCGAAAGGAGCTGGTAAAACATTAACACCCCCATGTTAATTTTTTTACGTATTTCTGAAAAAATTGTGATTGACTATACATTCTTGAGCTCTTTGTATATGCAGTTTGTTTAGATGGTACTCCACCCGTGTACCATCTCGATAGAGGATCTGAGGCCGGAATCAACAGTTGGTTGGTTCATTTTGAGGTTAGTCCACTTCATATCTCAAGCTATTGAAGTTTTTTTTAACTGCACAATGTTATCATATTAATATATGAATTAGTTATGTTAACTGATTTTTATTGAAGAGAAAGTAAAATGTGTTTTGTCTTCAATGTTCAGGGAGGAGGATGGTGTAATAATATAACAACTTGCCTAGCTCATAAGAAACTTAAAAAAGGTTCCTCTAAGGACATGGCTAAACAGATTATTTTCTCTGGGATTTTAAGCAATGAGCCAAAGTTTAACCCTGGTATACTTTAATCTTTTGATCGATTTGGATTTTGGTGTATACTTGGACTATTTTTATCTTCTTTAATGTAGTGTTTAAATGATATTATTTCATGTAAATATCCAGATTTCTATAATTGGAATAGGATCAAGGTTAGATATTGTGATGGTGCATCATTTACTGGGGATGTAGAAGAAGTGAATCCTGTAAGTCATCTCAACATATACGTTCAAAAGATTATTTTCCTAATTTTTTTATTGAGCTTTCTTGAAGTCGATAGGTAACACAATTTAATGACATTTTTGGAAGCTACAGTTGGTAAGTTCGACCACTAAAAAATAGAGTGTTAACGTGTGGTTGCTTATATTAAGAATTAAAAAGTGGAATTCCATTTTGTAAGTAACCAAATTGCGTCGGAAATTATGAGTATTCATTGTCAACTTCCATTTTGAGACGATGACTGGTTTCGTGTCACTAAAAAATAATTCAATATCTTGCTTATAATGTAATCCAACCATTGAGATTGGCTGCATTTGCTTGAAAGCTGCCTTCACACTATAGCCAAATGACCCATTATTTAGCCTCTACTTTTATTCTCTGTACGTATTATTATCCTTAATTTAGTTGAACATGATAGACATGTTTTTTGGTATTTTATTAGATAGAATTTAACACAATTTGAAGTCGATAGATAACACAATTTAACACATGATCCATAACAATATTACATATGAATTGGCTGTATATATATACTGGTAAGAAAATCACTCAACACGATTGATACATGAACTTTTACAATTTAATTCGAAAACTTCGAAGCCACAGAGCATATAATAATGAAGAGCAAACAAAGAGCACATATCTTCGGACTTTACTAGAATTCCGAGAATGGAAAGAATACAGTAATACCCAAATAAAAAGCGACGACAACAAACAAGATTCCAGCTAGCTCCATCATTTTGGCAACGTCTGGATACTTGGAAGAGAGAAATTTTCCGACCAACATCGACAAGAAAGCAAGAAGCGCAGCGAAACAGAACAAGTGCATTGTTAGGGAGATTTTTCTGTGAATTTGTAGAGACATCAGGGCAATACTAGTTGCTGATGCTAAGCAAAAAGAAATGGTTGGAATTAACAAGTCGAGATTCTGTGAAGTAGGAGGTGCGGGAGGATCAAGGACAGTAGGTGGTGGAGGAAATGGAAACTGATTTCCCAATTTCATTGTGATTGCTTGCATGCACTTCTTAAGAAATTCCATTTTCATACCAATCAGCAATTCTTATCATTATATAGTTGGTTTTCTTGGTATAATTTTTTCTTGTCAAAATCAATAGGACACCAAACTTTACTTCAGAGGAGCAAGGATTTTTGCTGCTGTCATGGAGGAGCTACTGGAGAAAGGAATGAGGAACGCTGAAAATGTACGTTTTTTTTCTTGTGGATATTCCTCCATTTTTCATTGAATCAAACATTTGTAACTTGTAGTATTCTTAAGCAGGCTATTCTGTCTGGAAGTTCAGCTGGTGGATTAACATCAATTTTGCATTGCGATAACTTTAGCTCTCTTGTTCCCAAGGGCGCTAAAGTAAAGTGCATTTCAGATGCGGGTTATTTCATAAATGTGTAAGCTTTCATACATGGCCTTGTATCTAAACAAGATTTGATGTCCAGAAGAATTGTGTTCATCTATTTTAAGAAAAGCTAACATTTGTTATCTTCTTCTACAGGAAAGATATTTCGGGAGCATCATATATCGAGGATTACTACAACGATGTGGTCATGACACATGTATGAATTTTCTTCTGTATATAATAGTTTGTATGCTTATACTTATAATCAAACTATTATAACACATTGCATTTTTATCATTGAATTGGATGCAGGGAGCAGCAAAGAATTTGCCATCGTCGTGTACATCAAAAGGGAAACCCGGATTGGTAAGAGGAATTTTCTTGACTAGATTGAATGGCTTTGCACCATGACGTAAACTCGTCTCCTAATTATATCACACCAATTTTTAGTGTTTTTTCCCTCAAAACATTGCACAACAAATCCGGACGCCACTCTTTGTTACAAATTCTGCATATGATTCATGGCAGGTTAGTATGTATCGGATCTCAATAACAGGAGCATTTTTATTGTTATATCTGATCTTTTTCAGTTATCTGATTTTATTGTCATGATTCTTTTGACAACCTTAATTTTTCAAGATAAGGAACATTTTGGCTCCTAATATTTCGGATCCAAATCATACTTGGCTCAATTGCAAGAAAAATATTAGCAATTGCTCCCCCAGTCAGCTCCAAACCATTCAAGGTATGACAAGTTGTTTATCTAAATCTTTGAATCGGTGTTTTACTTGCAATTAAACTGATGCTGTTTCTATTTAATGTGGTTTCCAGGTTTCAGATTGGCATTTATAAATGCATTAATGACAGGAATCGGTGCCTCTACATCTAGAGGGTACTTCATAAATTCTTGCTATACACATGGACAAACTGAAGGGGAAACATGGTTTGGGATCCACTCTCCCGTCTTAAACAACAAGGTTAATTGTTTGTTAACAATTTCATGATTACATTTTTTTAATGCTGTTTTCATATTGTTCCTTTGTGCAAAAATGAATTAACAAAATAAGATTTTTTATGCAGACAATTGCAAAAGCAGTTGGAGACTGGTTTTACGATCGAAGTCAATTTCAACAGATTGACTGTCCTTATCCTTGTAACAAAACTTGTCCCAACTCAACCGATTAATTATCATCCTTGTAACAAAACTTGTCTCAACTCTACTGATTAATTGGGATAATTTAACAAGTACCCTATTATACAAAAAAAAAAAAAAAGATTCATTTGTTACTTGATTGGTGTACGTGGAGATTTTGTTCATTGCACTGTTAGTTTCTATTTTGTCCATTCTCATTCCGAGTTGTGTGTTGATTAATAATTAAACGCTACTATGAGCCTACATATGTTGTCCTTAATATGTTCCGCGAATTGTAGTAGAAAAACCTTGATAATATTAGTGTTTGTGTTATTTAAACAGTGAAATTAAAACAATTTTCAATACTCAAAAGATAGGATCCCTTTAGTGTTTAGAAATAATTTGTCATATGAGGCATATCTTTGGCTATTTTTCATAAGTTGGGATTATTTTGAATCTAATCTACCACTATCTCAACAAAAAATAGTTGTCCAGATGTCCAACCTCTAACATGAATTCACACTACGAGAACAAATTGAAACTTTAATAGTATGAACGTACCAAGACCACTAGTTGATTTTTTGAGCGAATCATGTTTAGGATTATGTCAAGTCTCAAAAATGCTAAACCATTCTCCAGTGCTAGCAATGAATTATGTCGAGTATATAAATAAACGCTGAATCTAGATTATGTATTTGTAGATTACTGCAAAATATNGAGCGAATCATGTTTAGGATTATGTCAAGTCTCAAAAATGCTAAACCATTCTCCAGTGCTAGCAATGAATTATGTCGAGTATATAAATAAACGCTGAATCTAGATTATGTATTTGTAGATTACTGCAAAATATAAATTTAATAGGACCAAAGTCAACAAGTCCAATTAATTTAATTTGACCCACAATTGTTAAACCAATCCAACAATTACAAAGTATTTGTAGATTACTGCAAAATATAAATTTAATAGGACCAAAGTCAACAAGTCCAACATCTCTTCTAAATTTGCAATTGTCCAATTTTGTATGTGATCCATTAGGTTATTATTCACGATGGAAAACATTGTGATACTATTAACTTGATCAAAGTAAGATAATTAAAACTTCTTTTAATTTATAATTAAGCTATCTGTATTACTTAATTCATAATTGTCCAAAAAATCTTGTCCAAACTAATTTAGTGCCTTGGTCCACAATAGTTATTAGATGTAAGAAATTGGATCAAAATAATTAGATATTTTTAGAAAAATGCGCGCATCTTTTGGCGCATAGACTTGGATTTGGAGGTCGAAAACGAAGTTGATTGTCATTTTTCCACGCCTTGCCTATACACAAAGAGGTTCTGGGTACCATAGGTCAAATGTCAAATAGAATGAGAAATAAATCATGTGA